>PVKM010029462.1:0-17767 GCA_004027735.1 Carollia perspicillata | reverse complement strand
ATCTTGCAGGACCATGTAAAAGAAACAGTAAGGCAGGACAGGAATATTAGGAGATAAGGCAGAGAAACAGTGGGCGTCTTTCATTCTGAGTGTGATGGGAAGCCACTGGAGGACTTTGAGAAGAGCGACAGAAATGACAGTTGTAAAAGGTTGCTGTCTTAAGAAAATGTAATGGGGCAAAGGCCACAGAAAGAAAATCTGTTATCTTGGCCATTTCACCTGGGTCCTGTGGCTCTGCTTGCCTCCACCGGTCATACCACCTTGCCCACATTCTACCCAGTGGATAAAAGTCATTTATTCACAAATATTATCAGTTCCTGCACGTTCCTCAACACTATGCTATACCTAAAAACACAACTATAAATGAGGGAAGATTTTTAAATGTATAAGTTGGATCACCCAATAAAGTTTACTATTTGAATTATTTGATAAACTATATATAGTATTAAAAGATAGGTAGGGGAGGAATTAGTGTGTAGCCTTGCTATAATATATTATCTAAAATGCCAACTTTTCAATAAAACATCATAAGACATTCAAAGAAGCAGGAAGGTGTAACACATACTCAGGAAAAAAGCAAGCAATGGAAGTTGCTTTGGGGAAGAATTCAAATGATAGACTCTGTAAGGACTTAAAGCAACCATTATAAATATGTCAAAGAATAAAGGAAGCTATGTCTCAAGATTTAAAGGAACATGTCATGACATCTCATCAAATAGAGAATATCAATAAAAAGATAAAAATTATTTAAGGGAACTAAATGGAAATTCTGGTATTGAAAAGTACAATAATCAAAAAGAAAAATTCACTAGGAGCTTAGCAGTGGATTTGAGCTGGCAGAAGAATCAATGAACTTAAAGATACATCAATAAAGGGTATACAATCTAAAGAAAAGAGAGAAAAAAGAATGAAGAAAAGTGAGCACAAGCTCAGAAAAATGTGGGCCACTTTTAAGCATACCAATAAACACATAATGAGAGCTCTAGAGAGAGAAGAAAGAGGAATAAAAAATATTAGAAGAAATAATGGCTGAAAACCCTTTAGATTTATTGAAAATTATTTTCCATGTATCCATGAAAGTCCAAGTAGGATAAATGCAGAGAACTACATCAATATGCAACGGAGTAAAAGTGTTGAAAAACAAAAAATTTTAAAAAGTCTTGAAGCAGTAAGAGAAAAACTCATCATAAACAAGGGAGCTTCAATAAGATTAATTGCTAAACTTTTTTCTCCTTTTTATCTTTATCTAAGGGCATGTCCATCAATTTTAGAGAAAGGGTAAGGGTGAGAGAGATATAAAGAAAGAGAGAGAGAGAAACAAAATGTGAGAGAAAAATATTGATTGCCCTTTGCACACACCCTGACCAGGAATTGAACTCACAGCCTAGGTATATGCCCTGACTAGGGGATTGAACCCACAACGCTCTGGTTCATGGGATTACACTCAACCAACTAAGTCACCTGGCTAGGGCTGATAGGTAACTTTAAATCAGAAGTAAAAGAGACTAGAAGGCAGTGGGATGACATATTTAAAGTTTTCAGTGTAAGAAACAGTTAACCAAGAACCTTATAGCTAGCAAAAATATCTCTTGAAAATATAGGCAAAATGAAGACATTTGCAGATTTAAAAAACTGAGAAAATTTGTCCCTAGCAAGCATACTTTACAAGAGTTAGTAAAGTTCTCCTGAAAGAAAGCAAGTGATATGAAAATAATTTGAATCCACGAGAAAAACAAAGAGTAATGATAATTATGTGATAATTATAACAAACAATGAAATTGCATATTTTTCTTATTTCTTCTCTTAATTTCAAAATCAAATGCATAATATATTTCATATCTCATAAATATATTTTATATATTTATTTAATTTGAAAATTTATTATATAATATATGTTCTGTATTTGCCAGTAACAGAATAAATGAGACAGGGAGAACATAGCTATATTAGAATGAGGAAATGACATCAAGTGGTAACTCAAATGCACAGAAACAAATGAACAGAAATGGTATCTGAAAAGTTTAAAAGAACTTTGTAAATATATGCTTTTTCCTTCTCTCAACTTCTTTAAAATTAAGAACATAAAATAAATTTTTAACAATGGATTATTTGTCTTTTAACATACATACAGACTGTATAGATAACAATAATAGCACAAAAAAGGGAAAGGAGAGGGGCTATATCGGAGTAAAGTTTCTATATTTCACTGATATTTAGTTACTGTAAATGTGAAATAGAATGTAAGATACATATTATTATGGGCACTAGATATCCCAAGAAAATGTTTTTAAAATATCATTTAAATTTTTTTTCTTTTTTAAAAATTATTGTTCAAGTACAGTTGTCTTCGTCTCACCTATAAGTGAACCCTAATCAACAAAACAAACAAGCAAGCAAAATATAACCAGAGACAGTAATAAAAAACAAACTGACCATAAATTATTGAAATAAAAAGCAAACTGACAGTAAAAATTATTAAAGGAATTAAATGTTAACTTTGAAAATAATCTGCTTAATGCAAAAGAAGGCAGTAAAGGAAGGCGAATGAATAAAAGAGATGAGACATAATCTACAAGGCAGATGTAAATCCAAACTATCAATAATAACTTTTTAAGTGGGCAGATTAAACAAGTCAATCAAAAACATAAATTACTGGATTGGCTTTAAGAAAAGAAAAAACCTGACTATATGTTGTCTAAAGGAGACATTTTGCCTTCAAAGACACAATATAGACTGAAAGCAAAAGGTTGGAGGAAGACATAAATGGCAAATACAAGAGAACTGGAATGGCTCTTTAACATGAGACAAAATGTACTTTAAAACAAAAAGTAGGAATAAGCACACATACTTTTACTATGTCCAAAATCCATCGAAGCAGAAAAGGGGTCACGAAGAAAAGAAGACATGGCAGGAGGAGTGACAATAAAATGATCAAATGTAGTGCTCAAGAGAGAAGAGAGTCAGATAAAGCCTGGAAAGTGTTCACTTGACTTTTACATCAAAAATAAAAGAGGTGAAATACTCTTTTGTTGTTGTTCTCACCATAGGATGAAGGAAACTAGGAAGAGAAATCAGAGTTCACTGGTTTGTGGGGAAAATGGGGTGAACAACTGCAAAGGTTATAGAATATTCTTAAAGTGTGTTTGACTATGAAGTGAAAGAGAAAGAGGGTATTGCTAGGGAACTTCTGAATATATTTATCCTTATTGTTTTCTGATCATGGAATAATACGTGCATACTTAAGAATTCAAAGATAAAGTAATATATGATGAACAAGGAGACATTCCCTAACTTTCAACACCAAGAAATAAATAGTTAATGTAAATTCTTCCAGTTGTGTTTTATGTATTTATTATTCATATAAGTGTAGCCATGATTCTCCCTGGAAAAAATTAAGTGGCAGGATATGGGTGAAACTGGATGTTCCTACAACAAATCAAATATCTAAAAAAATGTGTTGTAATTCAAATATAGTGATGACTAGAAACCCATAATCAGTGGGACTTGTGGATGGACTAGATTTTCTAGGGGCAACTGTGCCTATGTACAAAGTTATCCATATATTTTGCCTCCACTTGGCCAATATTGCCTGCCTGGAAGAGGTCCACTGGTTGGTATAAGGAAATAGAACTTGGCCTCCCTATATGAACGTGTGATACCTGTTCCTATTTGAAACACTTATGACAGGGTATAATGATGGCCTGTTTTATTCTCTGCCCTGTGAGCTTTTTTGTTTTTTGAAGGCAGTGACCATGCTTAATACTGTGTCCACAGAACATATATCAATGCCTGTCACCATGATGTGGAACTCAATTTTGTTTGCTCATTGAATTATTGAATGAGTAGTACATAGTCACTAAATACATATGTACCATGGCAAAGGTATGCATGTGTGTGTGTGTTGTGTTTGGTGTTGGCCTTCATGGTTCAATGTTATGTCTAATGGTTCTAATTCATCTAAATAAATTATACTGTGGGAAATGAATATTGGAAGTAAATGTTGATTTCTGAACAAGTAGGATCAAACCATCAAATGTGATTAAAAATTCTAAATCACCACTTCAATCTTTAATTTTTGTATATGTAGTGTTAAAGTAGTTTGAATGAGGCAATAAATATGGCTTTTGATATAAGTATCCAGAAGCATATATTCTTTCATCATCAGTGATTGATTAACTTAATACAAACCAAACATATTAAATTGAAATATACTTCATTCCTCCTCAAATTCCAGTTTAATTGAATTACAAAGTTAAATTTTATGTAAACTAAAAAGGCCACTGGAAAGGCCAATACAATTAAAATACAATTAATATCATACATATTTTTGGAGTCTACAACAAACCATCCATTATGCTTTGGCAATGACTAAATTCCCATTTGTTATTAAATTAGCCATTTACTTCCTTTGTTCTCAAATTTCAAAATTGACTAGCAGTCTGATTGTACTCATTTCTTAGTTGACTCATATGTACATTTTTCATCCATAGTTTGTGTGAGATTCTTCAATTAATACTTATTTATTAAAGTTTTCAAAGTATGAACATTTATAGGTCAATTCCATTAGAGAAATAATTGGGTTTTTTGCCAACATCAGAGCACAATAAGTGATTGCAAATCAGCCTTTTGAACAAGCGGAAAATTAAAATAAAGTGCCTATAATCAAAAAAGGGTTTGCATTTGTTTTTAGACTCTCCCCACAAAAATAAAAAATCCGAGACTCTGATTTCATTTCTTCAGAGTCAAAATAAACCTTGGGCATTGGTTGTATTTTACAATGATTTAGGTTAGAATGACAACATTTGGATTAATAATGCTTTTTAGAGTAAATTATGCTGCAGTTGGTAGGATAATACTATGAGTGTAATAATTTATAGTTTTAATTTGAAATTTTCACCTAAAATGTTTATAGTGTCCTTGAGAGTGATATTGTTATGTTACATAAGCAGAATTACATGCCTATGATTTTGTAATAAAAGATTTGATAATAGAAAAGGGACATTACTTGTGCCAGACCCTATATAATACAATTCATTCAGATATTAGCTTTGGATACATTTCTTGACATATTATCAGAGAGCTCTGCATGTAGCAGGACATGTAAAGATAACAGAGACATTGCACTAAATATATTTTACAGTTTGAACCAATAATATTGTTATACTATATAAAATATTTCCTTCTTTTAAACAAACTCTAATGTCAAGACACTACACACAACAAAAAAATACACTAGCATCCTAATTAAAGCATATTTGGAAAAAAAAATCACTGCGTGTGACTATTGTGCTTGATTCCCTAACATTCATTCCAGCCATTTGGCTGGCCTAAGCCAATCATGGCAGGTCCATTCCTCTTGCCAGTTAGTCAATTCAAGAATGGGCGCATGACCAATGAGACATGAGGGGAGGTCTGCAGGGACTTCCGGAACATTTTCCTGGCTCCAAAGAAAGACCACAAGGAAAAGATAGTCTCTTCTAAATACCGTGTCAGAATGAGAAAAAGTCAAATTGCTATGGCTGTATTGCTACCAGCCTAAAGACGAAAACCAACTCTGGGAATGCCTGAAAAGACATGGAAAGAGCCTGGGTCTTTGAAGACATCGCTATTGGAATCTATGTACTTATAACTTGCAGAAAAAAACTATTCTATTGTAACATGTTTTGAGTACCAATGACATATGAGATCAATAAGGACTCTTTATAGTGGAATTTATGCAGGCATATCCAGGAAGAAAAATCAGAAAATTTAAGACAAATATAAGAACACATTTAGAAAGAAGAATAGAATCTACCTTTAAATTAGGTCTTATGGAAGGATTAATCTGGTACTGAAATAAAGATACCAAATGAGCTGGGACAGAAGCAAAGAGTCAAGAAATACAAATGGAGTCAGAACTTAAAGGTGGGGTTACTTTCTTGCACTTAGAAGGCTGATGACCTCAAGCTACAACAAAGTCCTTAATTAGTGACACAGAGGTGTCAAAACCTCAGTGTCAACACAGAGAAGCTGTTGAACCAGAGAAGGCCTGGAAAGTTCTATCTACCTTCTTGTCTGAAGAACAAAGGCCACTACCCATCTTCTTGATTGACAGGTAACTTAAAACATAAGAGAAGGTAAAAATTAACATCTGTCTACCGGTTCTGGGTTGGGGGATCGTAACCATAGAGTCTAGAACAAAGTCGGAAAACCAGAAAGACCCCAAAACATGTGGAGAACTGCAGAACATCCCTTTATTTCATCATTAAGCTACTTCACATGGCAGTGGTTTTATTTCAACATATTCAGCAAAAATAAGATAAGGTGTAAAAGCCAGAATTTTATACTCTAAATACAAATTCATTCTTAGTGTTGCTATTGAATTGTAAGTCTCACCTGCACCAACACATTTAATTATTGATGGGACGTTGGGCATGTACCATCTTGTCCACATGCTGTAGAAAATTATCTCATTACTCCAAACCTTTCCTTCAAAACCAGGGCTAGAGGGAGTTCAATATTCCATACATATATTAAGAATAGATTAAATTTTACAAATCTAGAAGTTGAGCTTTAAAATCAGATCAGCCAGAGCTCAAATACTAGCATTGACACTTTCCCAGCTGTGATCTCTGGATTGTTATTTAACCTCCCAAGTCTGTTTTTTCCTCAGGGAACTGGAGATAATTAATGTCTCTCTAAGAGATTTGTTTTAAGGCCTGAAGGAGGAAATGTATGGAAATTGCTAGTCAGATAGTCATAACATAACAAAACAAATAATGTCAGTTCTCTTTCTTCCCTTTTTTTCTAATAAGGACTTACATCGGAGAGGGGGAAATCACTGAGGGAATGAGAGGATATTAGTGGGTTAAAGATGCATTTTTCATTGGGAAGATTCACATTTAAAATAGAGCACTGAAATATTTAAGGATCAATCTCCCTAAGGAATGTTTATCACAATGGGGCCACAGGAAAGTCTGAAATTTTTCACTTGGATGAGAATTCTAGGTTACAGATCTTAAAACATTACACTACTTTTAGCTAAAATATACTTAAAACAGATAATGTCTTCCACACACTTAGAATCTTTTCTGTATATTTTTTATTTACTGACTTTGGAGAGAGAGCGAAGGGAAGAAGAAGAAGATCAAAACATCGATTTGTTACCATATGATTTTACCCATATGTGGAATCTAATAAACAAACTGAACTAACAAGAAAAATTGAGACAGATTCATAGACAGAGATCAGGATGACAGCTACGGGGAAGGAGAGGGAAGGTTGGGGGTGGAGAAGTCAAGCAAAAAAGAAAAAGGACACGTGGACGTGGACAACAGTGTGGTCATTGTGGTGGGTAGGGAGTGGGTGGAGGTGGAAGAGGATATAAAGGGGATACATGGTAATGGAAAAATACAATAAAAATCAGTAAGGTACCATCAATAAATCAACAAACAAGTGCTGTCAAGGATGTGAAAAAAGAAACCCTCATTCACTGTTGGTGGGAATGCAGATTGGTGCAGCCACTGTGGAAAGCGGTATGGAATTTCCTCACAAAATTAAAAATGGAACTGCCTCTTGAGCCCACAATCTCACTTCTGGGAGTTTATCTTAAGAATCCTGAAACAGCAATTTGAAAGAATATATGTACCTCTATGTTCACAGCAGCATTATTTACAATAGCTAAGATTTGGAAACAGCCCAAGTGCCCATTAGTAGATGAGTGATAAGAACAGTACCACTGCTTTTTTATCACAATTGAATACTACCTGGTTGTAAAAAAAGAAGGAAATCTTACCTTTTGTGACAGCATGGATGGGCCTGGAGGTTAATAGCTTAGCATAATAATGCTAAGTGAAATAAGCCAGTCAGAAAAAGACAAATATCCCATAATCTCACTTGCACATGGAATCTGATGAACACAATAAACTATTCATCTAATGATAGGTACTTAGACTGTTTCCAAATTTTGGCTATTGTAAATAGTACTATTATGAACATAGGGGTACTTATGTTCCCTCAAATTAAGGTTTCGCGTTTCTTCACATAGCAGTGCTCTAGGGTGCCCATTTCTCTATATCTTCACCAACACTTGTTTGCTGATTTATTGGTGGTAGCCATTCTGACAGGTGTGAGGTGGTATCTGATTTTGGTTTTAATTTGCATCTCTGGAGATTAGTGATGCTGAACATTCTTTCATATGTCTGTTGGCCATCTGTATGTCCTCTTTGAAAAAGTGTCTGTTCAGGTCCTTTGCCCATTTTTAAATTGGATTGTTTATCCACCTGGTGTTGAGTTGTGTGAGTTCTTTGTATATTTTAGAAATTAACCCCTTATCAAATTTATCATTCAGAATCCCATACAGTGTGTTCTCTTTTTATTTTGTCGATGATTTCTTTTGCTGTGCAGAAGATTTTTATCAATAGTTTGATGCAGTCCCATTTGTTTATTTTTTCTCTTTGTTCCCCTTAGCCTAAGAGACATATTGACAAAAATATTTCTACAAGAGATGTCTGATATTTTTCTGTCTGTGTTTTCTTCCAATTTTTATGGTTTCATGACCTACATTGAGGTCTTTTATCCATTTCAAGTTTATTACTGTGTATGGAGTAAGGTGGTGGTCTAGTTTCATTTTTTTGCACACATCTGTTTAATTTTCCCAACCCTGTTTATTGAAGAAATTGTCTTTATTCCAGCATGGGTTGATTTCTGGGCTTTCTGTTCTGTTCCATTGATCTATATGTCTGCTCTTATGTCAGTACAGGCTGTTTTGATTATAATGGCTTTGTAGTATAATTTGATATCAGGTATTGTGATACCTTTAACTTTGTTCTTCTTTCTCAAGACTACTGAGGCTATTTGGGGTCTTTTTTTGCTCCATGTACATTTTTGGAATATTTGTTCTAGAAGTGTGAAATATCTCATTGGCATTTTAATAGGAATTGTGTTGAATCTATAGAATGCTTTGGGTAGCATGGAGATTTTAATGATGTTAATTCTTCCAATCCATGAACACAGTGTGTGCTTCCATTTATTTGTATCTTCCTCAACTTCTTTCTTCAATGTCCTATAGTTTTTCAAGTATAGGTCTTTTACCTCCTTGGTTAAATTTATTCTTAGTTACCTTATTTTTTTATGTTGTTGCAGTAGTGAATGAGATTGTTTTCTTAGTTTTTATTTTTGGTAGTTTATTATTGGTGTATAGAAATCCACCTATTTCTGAATGTTAATTTTGTATCCTGCTACTTTTGCCAAATTTATTTATAGCTCTAGTAGTTTTTTGGTAGAGTCTTTAGAGTTTTCTGTGTATGGTATCATGTTATACGGATAATAAGTTTTACTTCCTCCTTTCTAATTTTAATGCCTTTTACTTCTTCATGTCTGATGGCTGTGGCTAGGACTTTCAGCACTATGTTGAATAAAAGTGGTAAAAGTAGACATCCCTGTCTTATTCCTGATCTTAAGGGAAATGCTTGTAGTTTTTTCCCATTGAGAATGATGTTGCCTGTGGGTTTGTCATATATGGCCCTTATAACATTGAGGTATATTCTCTCTATTACACTTTGCTGAGAGTTTTTGTCATAAATGAGTGCTGGATTTTATCAAACGCTTTTCTGCATCTATTGATATGATCATGAGATTTTTATCCTTCATTTTGTTTATGTGGTATGTCATGTTTATTGAATTTCTGGTATTGTAACAACCTTGCATCCCTGAAATAAATCCCACTTGATCATGGTGTATGATCGTACAATGTATTGCTGGATCCAGTTTGCTAATATTTTGTTGAGGATTTTATCATCTATGTTCACCAGGGATAATGGCCTATAATTTTCTTTCTTTGTAGTATCTTTATCCAGTTTTGGAATTAGGATAATGCTGGCCTCGTAAAATAATCTTGGGAGTTCTCCCTCCTCTTGAACTCTTTTGGAATAGTTTAAGAGGGATAAATGTTAGTCCTTAAGTCCTTTATACACTTATTGAGTGAGTACATAAGTGCTAACATTTCTTTACAACAATTGCAAAACCAGGAGATGTGTTTTCTGTGAAAAGCACAGAAAAACAAAGGTGATTGGAATTTTACATAATTTGCAGATCTATGTAAAACTAACTATATCTTCAGTTTGTTTTTGTTGAATAAATACTTATTGAATATTTATATGCACCAGCCAACGTTTGGCAGATAAAGGTACCAAGATAATTATGACATTACTCTTATTTTAAAGTAGTTCAAATAAAATTATTAATTTCAAGTTTGGCCCCAGAGAAAACTGCCTTGAAATCTTTTTATTCCTTATTTGTATATTTGATAGCATTAATCCATTCATGAGTATGGTACAATTTTAAATGGTTTTCTTACTCTAACTTAAGATACAATAACCAGTATTGCCAACAAAATGTAAGATTAAAAAACAATACTTTTTTTAATAGCTCATTTCCACATACTATATGGTTTCATGAAATTACACATTTGGTATCATGAGTTACAAAATTAGATTGCTGAGGTTTGGTAGTTATCTCTTCATATGCTTATTTTGTACTTGTCCTTTCAGACTGTCAACATCGAAAGGCACTGTTTTCAATACTCCTTTGGTTTTTGAACCATGGTTGCCATCAGGTGGAAGAATATGGCATTGCATTAAATAGAAGGAAGACCTTCCTTCTATTAATAATAGAATTATTGTTAATATTCATATCAATGTGTATGTTAAATTTATTGTTATATTTATAAATTATTGATTTATATGTTTATAAATTTGTGTTTATATTAATATTAGTGATTAATATTTAATAATATTAAATAACTAATATTATAGACATAATCAAATTTTTATAGTCACAAACTACCTAAAATTAAATCCTTTATAATAGTAAATTACAATAAAATTAAGTCCTTTAAAACATTTACTATTGTAACAAATCTTGATCCATATACACAGGCATTATAACTGGTTAGGTTACATGTTTCATGCTTACATTGCTGTGTTCATGGTCGTATAATGTGTATCTTTTATATTCTTCTACATTTATTACAGTTAGATGATGATGATTATCTGGTAATTCCCAAGTTTTCGTCTATTCTTCATGGCTCTCTATGGAAGGTCCAGAGAGGGTCTTGCCAGTTCATTTTGGTCCTGCTGCTCACTGGATATCTGTATTGCATCATTGGTCTTTCTTTTTTTTTTCCTCAGAGTTCTAATCCAAGCTTCAGCCATTTCTACAGTTCTTAAAATGCTGTTTAGATGAATAAATGCTTGGGTGCATATGCAACTCTTATAAGCACTTCTACTAAGTTTGAACTAGCTGATGTGCTATAGAAATTTGAGCTTATTTTTAAAAAGATTGGAAAGATAAATGCTCATAAATGCACCTGATTCCTATGCACAGTCACCAACCACTTGGCACCTGACAGGGTCAAGATTAATAAATGAACAAAAATAATGTTTATCCAGTTATTGCATGGTGGAGATCATTTACCAGTATATTTAGAAAGGTACTTTTCAGTCTTACAGAGAGAATCTTTGCCCTAATCCCTTGTGGGAGGGACAGTCTATCTCTTTTTTTATGAATTCTTCAAGGTACTTAATGTAAATCACCCTTTCTAGCAAAACATACATCAGACTATTTCCAAATCCTTGCCTTCATTAGGGGTGAGATTATGAGTTCTTATGAGATCTCCGATGACTGGACCAGAGAAGTAAAGTTTACTCTGCAATTTGTATTTTCATTTCTTTTGGGGTGAGTTTATTTTCTTGTTATTTATGTGACTTGTTTTGAAAGAATGGTGGTGTTTTTTTAAGTATATTTTGGGGGAACTTTTGAAATTCAATTCCATTAAAACCTATCTCTTATAAACCATGTTCCTTACAATTTCATAACTGTTTTTCATAATGTGGCATCTGGTCATTTTCCTATTCACATTAGAATTGGTAGTGATGACTGTTTGGTGCTTTCCTGGGAAGATGACAGCCAGAAATTTAAAATGCTGAAGTGAACATTTTATCTGGATTATTCAACCTTTGACTCATCTGAATTAACCAGGTAACTGTATATACTCTGGCGTTATTCTCAGCATTTCACTACACTTGGTAATAATTGTGTTAATGTCTCCTTTATGTTGGCTCTCGCTTTATGTGGTATTTTTCTCTTTCTTAAATCAATATGTCCCTGCTTTCAAATGTGTCTGTTCCCTGATCTTTGATTTGTTACATAACCTAGCTCAAGACTCTTTTGAATTAATCAGAAATTTCACAATGATAAACGTTACCTTTCACATTCAATTCTTTGACCTAAATGTCTTCAAAATTTCTTTATAATGTGTTTTCTCTCTCAACTGTAGAAACAAAGAAAACACCCACCTGTTTGAGCTGATGATCCCACTGAGTCAATGTTAGGGAGGAGCCCTACGGGTCCACATACTCATGGAAAGGAGCTGAGACAGAGGACATTACATGACAGGGCTACCTTGGAGATCTTGGAAATTGTGTATTATATAGAACACTAACTCAGGATTAATGGAAGTAGTCAAAGAATTGAAAAAGAGAAGAGAAAGATAAGCTCATCTCAAAAACTGTTTTAAAAAAAAACAGAGCAATCTGCTTTATATTTTTCTGCAGGGGAGTCATGTGGATGAGCCCACACACTGGCAAGTAAATTCAATCCTTCCAAATAAGACAGGAACATTCGTGTAAAAATACAACTATCTAGGTAGCTGGCACAAACTAGGGGAGGGAGGGCATGTACCTTCTCAACAAACACAGAAACAAAACCTATTGAAGCCTACAGCCAACAAAACAAGGAGAACTATTCAAAATAGTACAAGTTTTGGCAGGCAAGTCAAATCCACACCCATTTTCATTGCTTACATTTTTATAAGGCATTGACAAGTATAATTCTTATTATTACTTAAAATAAAAATTAGAGCTGACCCTTGCACAACCCGGGTTTGAACTAAGGGTCCACTTATATACATTTTTCACTAAATACTCCAAATGTGTATTCCTTATGATTTTCTTAGTAACACTTCCTTTTCTCTAGCTTACTTTGTTGTAAGAATAAAATATATAATATCTATAGCATACAAAATATATGTTAATTGACTGGCTATGTAATTGGTAAGGCTTCCAGTCAACAGCTGGGTATAGTAAGCTTTTGGAAGAGTCAAAAGTTTTATGTAGATTTTTTACTGTGCAGGGGTTGGTACCCCTAACCCCCGTGTTGTTCAAAAATCAACTGTACTACAATCAGAAATCATTAGCAAGCACTTTCTGTGTGCCAGCAGACACTGAAGCTTCGTGAGAGGCCTGAGCCTATCTATCTTCTCTTGCCTCAGGAAAAGAGATATAAAGATAGTGGTGCCAAGGTGAGTAGCAAAGGCAGAACAAAAACAACTTTCAACTGACATAAGACTTCGTTGGGCTTCTCTATCTCTCTTTTAAATTCTGACTTACAACCAATAAAACTGTAAAAATGAAATGCAAAGCAACTAGAGAAGGCTGAGTTATGATTTATTCTCTTGTATTCCAATAACTATCTAGTTAGCATAGAATAGAGAATATGTATTTTAGACCCTTCTTAGGTATAGGAAAATGGGGGAAAACACAAAACTGACTCTCATATTTCAAGTGACAGTTTTTCAACATTCTACAACTGGAACTCCTTTAGAGTAAACGTCATCAAAAATGTTTTGAAATTTCAAATGTGCTTGATGTCTGGACATCTCTGAGTGCTAACGGCCTCAGTGGGTGATGGGCCATAGGTTTGAAGTAGCACTTGGGACAGATGAATGGCTTCATAAAGTAGCTGCCTGAGAACTGTGAAGAGGGAACGAAGAATGCAAGGTAGGCTGGAATCCACCCATTAGCACAAGAAGCAGGGAACTGGGGAACAGAGAGGCCTAAGGAATTTGGGGGCAACGGGCTCTGCAGTCTGACTTACAAATCTCATATAATGCTTAGTGTGCTCCGGCTATGGTAGAAACTGATAGAGGTGGAGTTTGTGTTGATTGACATGGGGCTGAAATCATCAGCCTTTGTGCACGAGGACACTACAGACAACTGAGTCATGTAAACAAACTCGGGCAACTGTTACCATGGAAAAGGACCCAACTGAGAACACGTTGCTTCATGGGCCTTTGTTTGGTGGGTGTGTGTTTCTCTATACTATAAAGACTGGTCAACCGTGGTTTCCTGCACTTTTTGTGCTAAGCCAATTTTACAATGGGACAATTAATAAATTTGGTAAATGTCTTAGGCTAGTTCACAGGCAAACAAACTCATAGGAGGATGGATAACAGTCTGTTCACTGGTTTTCTCTAAATAGATATGGTGAGTCATCCCTTCTCCTTAGTTTACCATCTGCTATGATTTAGAAATCAGCCCTAATTTAAGCAAAAATTTATTTTATTCATTTCCTTACTTGGATATTCTTGCTTATGAGAACTGGCCTTGGACTCATACATTTATTTCTTGTTGTACAGGATAAATCATTTTTTCTGAAAGCTTAATTCTCTTGTAAACCAGGTAACCTAGTAAGATGTATTAGCTCTTTAAGATTGAAATTGTGAAGCCTAGAATGCTAAATTTTTCTGTAAGATTTAAGATTTTGTTTGGGTTCAAGCCAAATGCATCGAAGAACTTTAAATTATTAACAGCCATGCTGTATATCATGTACACATTCCATGTTACAGCATGTGTAGCTTATCAGATCAAAATAGGCAGTATGAACCCTATTGGGTTTATGACTAAGTTTAAAGGCAGCACTAAGCATCAGAGCCACCTCCTTAGCATTCTGTTCTGTTCACTGACCTTGGACTATTTAACAAATATGTGAACATCATAAATTAATGTGGTCACACTGAAAAGATGAACTTGTTGCTTACCAAATTGAGGTTCCTTTTGATTAGAAATGGTCAGGGCTATACTTGTCAAAAATTTTGCTGATGGTACCCTGACTGGGTGGCTCAGTTGGTTGGAGCATCATCCCATACATCAAAATGTTACAGATTTGATTCCCAGTCAGGACACGTATAGGAGGCAGCCAATTGATGTTTCTTTCTCTCTTCCTTGCTCTCTCTCTAAAATCAATGAACATATCCTCAGGTAAGGATTTTTTAAAAATTTCTGATGATTAGGCTTGGCTGGTGTAACTCAGTGGATTGAGTGGGGGCCTGTGAAGCAAAGAGTTGCTGGTTCGATTCCCAGTCAGGGCACATGCCTGGGTTGCAGGCCAGATCCCCAGTAGGGAAGTGCACGAGACAACCATACATTGATGTTTCTCTCCCTCTCTTTCTCCTTCCCTTCCTATCTCTCTAAAAATAAATAAAATCTTTCAAAAAAATTGCTGATGGTGACTGACAAAATTCAGTTACATCCTCTAACTTAATCCTTGTGATAACTTTCTTCTAAAAAGGCCATCATCTCTGTGACTTGTTCCTGATTATTTGGAGAGTTTAGTAATGGTACATACACTTAAGGAGCATTGCTCAATGGTTCAAAGTTACTCAGTGAAGTTTTAACTGATTTTATTGTACACAGGTGGGGAAAAGTAGGTTAATAGTAATACTAAATAGTACAATAATAAATAAATAAATAATAATATAACTGTAAACCTACTTTTGCACACCCCATATGTTAATGGTTGTCATGTTGTTATCTTGGAGGAAAACTTTGAAATCAAAGAAAATAATTTGTATCTTTAGCCAGACTGCTCACTCAGGCCTCAAAGAGAGACAGAAATGTGTGAAAAGTATACCACCCAGTGTTGCTAAACAGCAGGGAATCACAGTGATGAAGATACAGAATTTGAAATGACCTGGGTTTTCTTGAGAGTTGTGTCAGGAACTTTATATATCTTGTACTCTGTTGCACTTTTGCACAAAATTTGGTAGGGGTTTCAGCAATTATAACTGGACAGAGGAATGGGGACAGAGGAACCAGAGAAGACACTAAATAAAAGCACTTAACTTTCCCAAGTTCCCCCACTTAAATGGAATGCAGATGCAATAACTAACTCCTGCAAACGTGGTCCCATTTACTGTCACAACAATCTGGAGAGAGTGGTATCTGTCTCATCTCGATGTTAAGCACCCACAAAAGTGGCAGAGCTGGGCCTGGAACCAATGGTTGTATGATAGCAGGCCTCATGGTCTGCACCTATGAGCTATCACCATGAACGGTGAACTCAAGCCAAAGCCCTGGACAGAGCCCAGCAGTATCACTACCGGAGACCAGCCTCGGATTTTGCCCCAGCTGGTAAGTGAGTGCCTCGAACTGTGCCTGGCACCTGAAAGTCCTCAATTAACATTTGCTGCCTTTGTCTTCTCTCTAACCCTCTGGATGCACTGTTGACTATACTTCCTAAAGCCTGACTTTCACCAAGTTATTCCCTTACTAAAAATCTGATAGTTGGGAACAACGTCAAAATTGTGGAAAATAAAACAGATAAATTATTGGATATTTCTATAATGAAATACTAAATAGCAAAGAAAACAACTAAACAGCAGCTACATGTCACCTCATAAATGAATATTTTGTCAATGTTGAACAAAAGAAACAAAACTTAAAACATTTTAAAGGATAAGTCACTTTCTAAAAATCTAAAAACAGAAAAAATAAACTATATTTTTTAAAGAATACGAATTCAGGTATAAAATATAAATGAAAGCATGTGGGTTGTTACTGTAAAAGAGAGGGAAGAAGCTGTGACTTAGAGGAGATGTGTGGGAGGCTGCCGAGAGTCCAGGGACATTTCTGTTTCTTGATCAAGGTGGCAGTTACTCGGGAGGTGGCTTTTTGTTATCTATTAACTTAGGGTGACACCAGGCCCCAACCCATGCCTATCATCTTGGTGTCACTGTTAATAGCAGCTCAGTTCTCCCCGTGTCCCAATTTAGGTGACTTATACAGTCGGGCTAATGAAAATGTTCATTTAAATCTTAGGCACTTGATTTGGCGTGTAGTATAATTCATAGTAAAAATTATTTTTAAAGAAAAAACAATTGATATGAAAGATACGTGAACTCATGTCTAAAGTAGCATTCAAAACTAAATAATATCTGTGTATAATAATACATAATTGTTATTATTACATAAGAATATTATGTAAATTTTTTCACCCTCCTAACGACTCTATGAAACAGGTGTTATTTTAATCCCTGTAACAGATGAGGAAACTGAGGCCTGTGGAAGTTGAGTAACTTGCTCAAGCCCACACAGCTATGATGACTGCAGAGCTCAAATCGAAGAAGTCTGACTCAGCAAGCCTCCTGTAACTTCCTGTGAGACTCTACCCGTCTGTGCACCCCCAAACAAAATGAATGTCATTTAACTTCGTGGTGGTCTCTGGTGAAGTGCATTGTTGCTTTAAGGAATATTTCCCCCTAAGTAATAATACTACGTGTGTAAATGCATCATATCTTTGACTAACAACTCATAACATATCATGGATCACGATTTAGAGCTCTTTGGGCAACACTTTGTCTGGCACAGTTTCTAGGCCTTCCTAGCCTCACTTCCTGATTTTTCTTTCCTCTTGGTTACCAGCACAGACCTAATTGCAATCTCCCTCACATTAAGTATCCACCGCAACTCTCCCTTCCTTCATTATGTTCAAATCTTCCTGTCACACAAACTACAGTTCCACATCTTCTATGAAAACCCCAAACTTACTGTCCCAACCCCCACTGACTTTTTCCCCCTTCAAAACTCCAATGCCCATCATGACTGGGGTTAAGAATGAGTACAAAGCAGGAATTTGCCCTGTGGATTCAGGGAAGCCACTGAGACAAGGA
>PVKM010029461.1:0-17761 GCA_004027735.1 Carollia perspicillata | reverse complement strand
CTTGCTTTCTCTGGCTGAACCATTCCGACTTTTACTCAGGGGGAAGTCTCATGCCCTCTCTATCTACCGTGGCTATGAACATTTCAAGCTATGCATTAGACTTAGAATCTCATCCCCTTTGTCATCAAGATGTCAGTGAGTCCCATGTCAGGAAGGGTAAGTGAGAAGGGCGTTCTCACCCAGGGCAGTAGAAAATGGCACGACCATAGGGAAAGCAGTGAAGTGGTCTGTGCTCCAGTGCATTAAAAATGTGTGTGTCCTTTGACTCAGCAATTCCGTGTCCTGAAAACTGATCCTAGCATAATGATGGCAAACGCACAAACACTACACAAACTTCACGCAGATATACTATGGAGTGCCTCTGTGTATCCATCATTAGAGGAATTTATTTTTTTTAAGAGGTGGGGAGAAAGAGTGGGAAAGAATATCAACATGAGAGAGAAAAATTAATCAGTGGCCTCTTGTACACATCCAACCAGGGACTAAACTCACAATCCAGGCATGTGCCCTGACTGAGAATTGAGCCGGCGACCTGTAGCTTTGCAAGACTATGCCCAACTGAGTCTACCACCAGTTGCGGTAGAGGAACTTAAATTAAATTTTGTGTCCATTCCATGGAATATTTATCAGTGAAAAATGCTTCTTAGAAAGTATTATAAACATCAGAGATGCTGATGTTTCAATGTTAAGATTAAATGAGAAAGCAACATCAAAAGTCTACCTAACAAATGACCTCAACTAATTTTTTTAAATGCATATTGAAAAAACAGATAAATAAGTAAACTAATGAATTAAAGTGACTGCCTATTCAGTAAAACTACAGATGATTTTTTTTCCTTCTACTTGGGTCCCCCCACCTCTACTGCAAAATGTCCTAAAATGACCATACATCCTCTTTATAATCAGCAAATAAAAACATATTGAAGATATGAATGACAAGAAAAAAACATACTAAATATTTTGTTTCTACTTTTTTTGTGGTTTGGGGGCTAATAAATAGCAAGGCTGGAAGCTGAAATATAATCAATCAGATTTTATAATGGCTTTTAAAAAATCAATGACAAAGTAGATTTCTAGAACTATATTTTCCAGATTGTCTTGGCCAAACTTAATTTAAAAGTAACATATTCCTGACTAGAAAGCTATACTACTCAAACTTAAACAGGTATAAAACCATATCGCTTTGTTCCATGAATTTATTCAACATTCAACAAATATGTATGGCTCCCTTAACTCTGTGCCAGGCACTAGGAATCCAAAAGCGAACAAAACAGATGGGATTTGTGCACTTAGGCAGCTTACAGCAGAGTGGGCTGGAAGGGGGGTTTGTATACATCAACCCAGCTGAAGCTGATTCAATTACTCCTGCCAAAATCAGATGCTAGAACTGTAAAGAATTTCCTATCATTCGGTACTTAAAAATAAAAACTGCAGTTATTACGCCACATCTTACTCCCTCTTTCCAAAGCGCATTTTGCGAAATATACATGAACTTTCGGGCGGTGATGGACAGAAAGCCAGAACACCGGCTCACAATCACTTCCCAGGTGTGCTACCTGCCTCACACAGATGAATCCCTTTCTAGGTCTTCCTTGTGAAAACATAGATGATAATAACTTATGTTGGATTTTTGTATGAGGATTAAGAACATCATTCGTTGGTGGGTAAGCCCCACACAATGCCAGCCACAGAGTAAAGTGCTCGGTGAATCAATCTGTCCCTTCTCTTGAAATATTCATGTTTACACAGAAAAACTGTGAAGAATCAGGTAAGAAGAAAGATGTGAAAATCAATGCGGTGCGGGTGGGGGTTTGTGATAGTGACTGCTAAGTGGGGGCAGGATTTCTTCCGGGGGCACAACAGTGCTCTAAAATTGATTGTGATGGCTGCTTATCTCTGAACGCATTAAGAAACCAATGAATTGTACACTTGAAAAGGCTGGGTTGTATATTATGTGACTTATATCTCAATAAAACTGCTATTTAAAAAAGTCAATGAAATACTTAAATCAATATATTCAGGTGAGCCAACAGTTCTTCTTTGCAACCATTAAGACCACTGGTGTTTTGTAATTAGAAAATATGTTATCAGTGCAAAGTATATTAGAAGTCTTTCAAGAGGAGTTTCTTACCAATTTATTTACAGGGAAAACAACAAGACGTGACAATACCACATAAACAAATCTTATAAGGGAACTTCTTAAATCTTTTAGTACACCTAAGTCTGAAGAAAAGTTTGGTTTTAAATGTCTCGCATTCTTTTTTCCAAAGATTTTATTTATTTATTTTTAAAGAGGGGGAAGGGAGGAAGAAAAAGAGGGCAAGGAACATCCATCAGCTGCCTCTCGTATGCTCCCCATCGAGGCTGAACACGCAACCCAGGCATGTGCCCTGACTCGCACCACACTGGTGACCTTTCGTTGGGCGGGAAGACGCCCAACCAACTCAGCCACACGGGTCAAGGCTAAATGTCTCATAAGTTTAGCTACAGTATCAGCGAACCAAACGGGGTATCAAAACACAGCGGCTTAATTTAAAACTTGCTGCTTCGTCACTTAACACTTAATGCCACCACCAAAATATACACACAAATGACACCAAAGAACAAATGTTAGGTCTAAAAACAAGCCGAATGTTACCTAATAGCAGCTTATTTTTCTAACCGACAAGAGGTGGAGTGACTGTCCATGTTCTCGTTTCCCAGTAAAGCACACGGTCGCTCATCACGTCCACATGCTGGCCGTGTGACCGCATCAGGGGAGGAAACTGGCGGGTCTGGAAGTAAAGCAGAGCCCCGGACGACGGCACGGACGAGCCCTCCCCGGCCCCTTCCTCACTCTGTCCTTCATCCAAGAAATCTTTTCTGAGTGTCCACTATGTGAACGCCCATCCTTCCGTTTTACTTTCTGACTTCTCTGCGAGCTAGTAACATTAGTCTCAGTGACCTTGAAAAAGAAAATGCTTACGTGATGTACAGTTTTATAGTTATTTACAACACACATCCTAAACCAACTTTATTTTTATTAAAAGAAATTTGGCCACTGCGCATATAGAATCATCTGCGATAACGAGGACTGTGTATGGTCAGCAAAGACCCAGATTTCATTTTCTGTGTGGGTTGCCCTTGGCACGTGAAAATGGGTGGCACCTGTGCAGTCTGGATGGTACACCCTGTAGGCTGCTCTGCCACCAACGGTGATAAACCTCAAGGAATCACCAATGGTGAGGAATCTCAAAAAAACCATCCACTCTTTCATTGGCAACCACCATTGCAAGATGGCCCAGAAAGCTGAGGATGAAGTTCATGGCTAACACATGGAGTGGCACTAGCTACTGGTTACTTCAAGTTCCTCAAAACCTCTGTGGAGTTCATGCTGAGGATCAAGGTTGGACCCTTTCTTCTCACTAGCACAGTGATTAACAACACTGGGGCTGACTGATCTCTGTTTAGCAAAGTCCTTACAGGCAGCTCATTTCCATTACTGCCCCCATATAGTCATCACTGGTGTGGCAGGTAACGAAATGCAGAAGCAAAAGTGGGCGTCTTACTCCCCTTTTGTGAGTCAAAGCTGAAGTTATACAATCACTGAAAAATACTTCAATAAGTAGTAACTCACTTAATAAGTCTTGTGCCAACTCAATGCTCAGTTATTAAAAATACCAAGTGAGCCTGGATTGATATTTAATCTCTCCTCCAATCAAAATTTAAGAAGGAAAGTTCTGTTCTAAGTAATAAGACTGGTAAGTAAATACTGCAGAATAGGAATAACAATACCATATGTTAGATGTATCATTGATTACATAGAGCCATTTGTCAGTTAATGAATTAGCCTGAAGCCCCCAATCCTGCACATTCGAACACTGATCCTCTGTATGATTTTAGAGATGCAGGAGAAGCAGAAGAATTTAAGAACATCTCTGGTGGTTTAAAGATCACTGCTTACTTCTCCAATTAATTACTTTTGACACATTAATTCCCAAGAGCACTTTTCTTTCCTTGGAAAACACACAGAATATCAGGTGAAGGATCTCAGAAACAAACATTTCTCCTCTCATACCAGGTGTTAATAAGAAGTCTTCTCAAGAAAACCATACTTACCTACTATATCGTAAGTTGCCATTTATATTTCCATTGTCTCCTCTGAAAAACCCCAGTGATTCTCTAAATACAATCCTTTATTTGCTGCCTCATTAACTCCTTTAATACTCCTGGTTTTTGAGCTATTTCAAAAATAATTCAGTGGAGACCACAGAGAAACGAAGCTACTGTGCCTGGCTCACTGGAGAAGCAAGCAGTAAGGTCCACCTGACTACAGTGATAAATTAGGAAGTGGAACCACTTAGCTGTTCATTAAGCTCCCCCAAGCCACAGTAGAGTTCTTGTTCTGGATCAAAGTGGGACCCTCTTTCTCATTAGCACTGTGATTAAACAACCACACCCACTACCACGCTGCAACATCTTGACAGGCTCTATGTACCTGTGAGGTAAACAGGACAGATGTCTCTGTCCATTGCATATCCAAGAAAATGAGGCAATAACACACATAACTTCCTTAAAGGGAGAAGACCAAGCAGCTTGCATGGGACCAGGACATCCCCTCTTTCCTCTGAGACAGTTGTTGTCGACTTTGTTTGCATGTTAGAAGCCCCTAAGGGAGCTCTGAAAAAGTACACCAACGTCAGGTCTCCAAACCAGGGCACACTGCCCACCCAGACCCAGGAAATGCTGGAAGTGGTGCCGGGGCATCAGTATGTTTCGAAAGCTCCCCAGGTAGTTCAAAGGCACAGAGCTGAGATCCACTGTCCTGCACTGGAGAGATGCTTTAAAAGTTGTCATTGGCAAATACTAGTTTTCTTTCTCTCACTTCCTTTTCTTCCGTGGCTTTGCTTAACCAATAGGGGAGTGGAAGGGACAGGGATGACAGAGCGACAGAGTGGTGGTAAATGACAGCCTTAACAATGAACCATGGACACTGCCGAACCGAGTATATTCTCAGGAGGCAAAAAAAACCTAAAAAAGCCCAATGAGAAACATGATTCAATAAAAATCAAAAGGAAAATACATTCACAAGAGCTAAAAAGCCAAGTTCAATACATATGTATTTACACACACTGCTGTATACACCATGTTTTGTCTGTTTTGTTTTATCCACCCCCCCAGAGCAAATTTTCAAACAAATAACTACACATAGGCATGTGTGTCCCAAATGTCAGGAATGAAATGCTAAGGAAATTCTTTCCAACATCTGTGAGTAATTTTGTACAATACATCACTGCTCCTATGCATGCACCTTAAAGCAGAAAGATCAGAGTAGAATAACTAAACATCCAAATGCAGTAATAGTTTTTCTCTCCTATTAAGTACGATCTGAAACCCACTAATTATTTCCAGAGGAAACGTCTCTGGAACACGTTATTCCTGAGCACGGTTTGGCTCTCAGGCAACCAGACTTTGCAGACCGGCAGCACCACGAAGGGAAAGTCTGGGACTAAAAGCCTCCTCCTCGAACAAGGAAGCCTAAGCACAATGAGGTGTTCAGTGGGGATTTCATATTCCCGTCTGGCTGTTCCCCACCACCATCCAAAGAAATCGCAAGAACACTCAATATTCCCTGAAGACTGAAGATATGAGCTCTTAAAATTTCTAGGATCTGGAAACACACACACACACACACACACACACACACACACCCTTCGCACATGTGAATGCACATAAATTAGGTTTGTGAAAAACAGGACCAGTTATACAATACCCTGAAAATGAAAATAGCAGGAAAGAGACTTTTATTCAACTCAATCTACAGGACGTTAGTCAAAGGCTACTGACAGTTTTATAACCGCTCGACTTGCTCTTTGTTCATGGAAGCTCACACTAGAAAACTACTGCAGCTTACTTTCTCCTCCCCTGCTCCCCAAATCCCGCTCTTCCAGCTCTCCAAATGTGTTTCTCCGAATGGGATCTGTTTCTTTCTTTGTCCTCCCCAAAGGGAAAAATTAACAGGCAAGTGGGTTTAATTTTTAAATTGGTACAAGAGCCTTAAAAATACACTGTACTGAGAAAAAAATGCAAATGGAATGCTCTTGAAAGTGGTTCCACATTAAACACATCTTAGGAGTCAGGCCTTTACTGAGACAGAGTTCTTCCATGGAGGTCAGAAGTTTAGTTTATTCAGCAAGAATGATTCTTAACAGCTCCAGCACCTTTTGTCACCACAGTAAACATCCACACATTCCAGTCCTGGAAAACGGGAGGCAGTTAAAACGAGGTGGGAGCTGCCCAAGGCTCCATTACCGAGTGTGAAAAGCTTCTTTCTGAGGCTCTCGGCCTGCGGTGTGAATGTAGGAAAGACATCCACGGGGTGGAGGGATGGGGTGCAGCATATAAAAGCGGGTGCATGAAACTCAGGAGGTTGATTTTCAGAAAAGAGGGTGAATATAGAGAGGCTTCACATATATCACGACCTAATAACAATGACAACAGCAATAATAACACTGCTCAGCTCTTCACGCCTATGTGCGGAGTATCAGAATTCTGTATCGACTTTATCAAGTTTTTCAACGCAGAATTTTTTCTAAATAATCTCATCTTTTACTAGAGGCTCAGGTGGAGTCAAAACCCAGCAGACTTCTAAGCAAAGTGGAAAATAACCCAGCCTTACAGCTGTTGCAGAAAGTTTGTGGCTGATTTTACAACATCTACCACTCGGGGAGGTCACATGGCAGGAACTTCAGTTTCGCCCACACTGGAATAAATAAAATAATGACAAGCAATAAACTAACCGGCACTAAGTCACAGCTACGAAATGGAAGATAGTGCTTCACCCTAATGAGTAAATTATCCAAGTACAAGAAAATCTTACTCTCAAGTTTACAAAATTAACCCTTACTCTTTCCAAATCTTTTTCTGTTCCTGAAAATTGGCACCTAGACTAATTAACTGTGACCTTATTTTGTCTTAAGTCCTTTTCTATACATTTCACACCAAGATACCAGTTCGAAGCCCTTCGACATCACTTCTGCTCCAGGGAACACCTGAGGGAAGGCAGGCTGTGCGCAGTCCAGAGAGAGTCCGTGAGAAGGACACTGGGGCCCCACCCGGAACCCTCACACTGGACGGCGTCTGAGCAAGCAAGAGGTCGGGCAAAGCAGAATGCCAGCTCCTCTCATGTCCAGCCCTCCCAGTGAGGTTGCCGAGTACTGTGTGAGATGGCTTCTCAGTTAAAAGTACAGAGGGAAGATCCCCCAAACGGCCACCATTTCTGAAGACAAAAGTAAATTTTAACCATCACTTCCATTTGAGCAAACCAGAGAGCGCCCCACATCTACTGCTTCCATTCCCTTTCTATGGTTCCGTCTTTTAGAGTAACGTTTATTTTCCCTTACTGATACTACTTGCAAATGTCTTATCTAATCATGAAACACATCTTATAAAAGTTTATTTAATGCAATATGTAAAGATAAAAAAATTTTTCTATGAATTTTTTTCTACCGTAACACAGCTTAAACTATTTTCTGCCTTCAGATAATTATGTTTGCACCTTCAGATAATTACGTTTACAGAAAATCACATCACCTGATTCTCATTCTTTATTTGCATTCTCACCTTTCATTCTCCAGTTTGTCATTATTCTTAACCACTTTCTCTCAATGACTTCTTTCCCAGCAATCCCTCTCAACACAGTAAGCCCCTTTCCCATCCACTCAGCCCTTTCACGCATATTTTATTTTCTCCCTTTAAGTTCCAGCCCTCAACTTTTCGCCTTCTTACAGAGAAACCTAAACAACCACTTTAGTCTCAGACCCTTCTTGTTCCCCTAATCCTTGTCCTTTCTCCTCTCCCAGAAGACCATGATACTAACAACTGTCACCTCCTTTGTCCTTAACCAGTCTCGCTTAGAGGAAAAAAGTTTCCCCAGTGTTCTTCATTTTCTTTTGTTCTCCCAGTATACTCTGGGGTATGCTTCTTCCTTATCTTTTCTATTCTACCATCCCCAAAGGAGCAATGAAGCTTTCTCCTTTCTATTTAGTTTTCAATGATCTGTTGGCCTCCATTGAAGGCACCAGTCGTCTGAAATACACAGTACTTGATGATCACGTTCTATAGATGTGGCCGGCCATGGTCTGGATACATTATCAGTAAGCCATAGCCTGATCTATATCTCCAACAGCAATCACAGATCAATCTTAATCCAATTCTCTTGTACCTTGCTTTTCTTATGACTAATGGATTGCATTTGCCAGAAGGCCTGCTGACTTAAGGGGTCTCCACTCAGCCATAGAAGAGAACAGACTGGCTTCTGGGGCTAAAGCCTTTGACCTTGGCCTCATTACCTCTGAGCACCAAACAGCTAGAGCCACATCATGGCAATGGCCCTTACTAAATGCAAGAGCCCTGGCTCAATTCAGAAGGTAAATATAAGCCTCGACAACACAAAAATCACCCCATCCAAACAGACAGATCCATTGGCACACCAAGGAGAAAATGAACTTGAGATCTGTTACTTTCTGATTTCCATGATAGCTCTGAGGGGAAAGGGTAACCCCTCACTGTGCTTCTCACAGTCCTTCGTGTTAGCACTTAAAGGTGAAAGCCACCTTTAGGGACACCTGATTCATTCTGAAAGTAAAAGCAGCCATGAATGAAAGACAAACAGTATTTCAACAAAAATCCGAAGAGCACAAAAACCACTTTTCTTTCCTCTCTGAGTACCGCAAAGCAAATTCCCCACACCGGTGGACAAAAATATATCATAGGGAAAGAGGGCACAAGGAAATATATAAAAAAAATAAATTGTATTTACCTTCTTCTGTTTCATGCCACACGATCCCTTCCAAATTCACACTGGTCCCAGGTTCACAGGGCCCAAGACACTCGGGCTCTGTCACTACTCCAACTTCACAGGTATTGACACCCACAGAACGAGTCCGAACCAAAAGCTGTTCGACCGGTGCTGCAATATTGGATGAAGATGGGGAAAAGTAGGAGGGCAGAATCGGAGGCGTGAGACTGCTGGAAATCGGCGGTGGTGGTGCTGGCACTGTAAACAGGGGGTCAACCTGAAAGACAGACAGGCTTACTGCAGTGGTGCCGCATTCTGAGAGCTCTGTTTAATGCAATCTGTTTACATCACTTCCAGAACATATCACCACCCCAAAATCCATCTGCAATTACAATATGCTTTCAGTGTTTTAATGGTGCCAAAATATAAAGCAGAATAGAAACGAGCGTTTTATTTTTTCATGCCGAAGAAAGCAAATATTGGAGCTCTGGCTTCCTGAATTATAGCCAGGCCTTTAATGTCCTAAATTCACCCACAGACAAACTCCAGCCTCAGTAGATGTAAATAAAAGATGCTTTGCAAAATTAGGACTATTTACCACATGTAATAAAATCTTGTTTTCAAATTTACAGTATTTTCCAAAGGAGAAACTCGAATAAACACCATATATGCATCATTGGACATCTAAGCACAGGAGATGGACTAAAATTGTTTTCAAAGTACTTCATAAACCATAAGGAATTAAAATCACTATTAAAATATATTAACTTATTCTGCTAAATATATAAAATACATAAACTGGATTACACACACTGAAACCCATAAATTGGATATTATGAGCATGTATTTATTAAGTATCGACTCCTAATTAAATGTTCTACTGTAAAGTTTAGCAGAATTCATACAAATGGAGAAACACATGAATGTGCCCAACATCAACAGAATTTGAGTTTCTGCACTGTGCAAGTCCCTAAGTAGCTGACCTTGTAAAGATCCTTCGTGAGTTTCACCAAGACTCAGCATCCCTCTCTCTAAACCCAGGAAATGAAGTTGACAGCCAACACAAGACCTTGAGGTGCTGCAATTCCTTTGCACCCCTATCCTGAAAAGAGTGGCAGAGGAGTCCTTCACCTAGAAAAGTTTAGGAGCCTGGCCATAATGAAACGAAAAGCTATGTACATACCAAATAGGTAGATCATCAACCAACTCATTGACTCACTGGACCCATTTTAACAACTATTATGACCGCTACACAATATAGCTTTGGCCCTGCTGACAGGTTATCAAATGCGAAAGAGCAAAATGCAAAAGCACACCTGCACCAGGACTGCAGATCCCCATGTCCCTTCTGCACACAGACACCATCTACATATAAGGAACGACACCTTGCAGGTTTTATCAGCTGGGCTAGCACAGTGTATAAAAGGGCAAATAGAAGGCTGCTCTGTTAAAATGCCAGCATAGTCTGTTGTACACACAGCCCCAGTTAACCTTTGTAAGAAACCAGCACTTGCCCACAGATGTGATATTAAATAGTCTTTGTTGTTTTTTAAAAAAGTGCAAGAGTGCATTTCAAGATAAGTCACATGAGGAAGTGTGCTTCCTGGTTAAACAGCTGAAGCAGTCATCTGTGTGGGCTCCTTGTTCACATAACTGTAGGAACTATTTCTACAGTTTGCATTTCACTAAAATGATAAACTGACATTCACTTGCCTGAGTGATTCAAGATGCAATAGAACAGCCCTTCGTCCAACTGCATGTTAAAGAAACTTAATTTCCTGCTCTCAAAGCTGCCATAAAACTTCTTTTGCTCCACGTTTTTTTATTGTTCTTCATTCTTGATCACAGAGCCCAAGAAAGTAAAGCACTTAACAGCCCCAAACCCCAGATCTGGTGATTTATGCTTTCGTGTAAATGCAGCTTAATGTGGATCAAAGTTCACACTGATAGTTCCTATTTTAAAACTGAGCTGACAAATGAAGGAAGAGGTTCTGAGGGAGAAAATTTGAGGGCGAGGGGAACCAGTGCTACTTTGTAGTCTGTGTTACAACTAAAAGATTGTGTGTGATTGGAATCACTTTCTAGAATTTTTTTAAAGAAAAGTTATAAACCAGCTACTATACTTTTTAGTGAGTGTTCCCAACAACCCCTTAATTTACATAGTTGTGAACTGACTGAAACTTAACCACACATATAAACTGGACAAAGTGCAACAATACTCCAAACTGTTCTTTGTATCACTGGATAGGCAGCCTACATTAACTTCAAGGGAAAGAAACATAGCTTCAATTGGATAAGCAAGAAAATGAATAAAATACGAGATGTGAGGAGTCCTAGCATCAGTTCTCTGATCGGGACACAACGAGACAAAGTGTGCAACAGAAGTTATAGGGACAGCGCATGTGACACTAGGGTTTCGACCCCCAACTCTGCCACACTCACTAAGCTTATGACTCCGGAGAATCATTTAACCTCACTGAAGCCCATTTTCCTCAACTGAAAGATGTATTCTTCGGCCTTCTAATATTGACGGCGAAGCCTATCAAAAAGGAATCTCCAGACTAAATCCTGACTTCCGGGTAACTCTGCTTACAAACATATTTGCATACAGACACTCACACACACTCACCCGGTATCGGGATACAAACACGGAACCCCGAAGATGACATTTCTGCAGAATCTAGATGGCTTGAGAAGAGAGGCTATGGTATCCTGGACCTACCGGCAACTTAATTGTGTTTATTTCCCTCCACACAGTCCAAGTGCAATGAAAAAAGTTTACTTGGTGACATTTACAGAAGGGACACTACAGCCTCGTCCGCATGTATTTCAAAACGAGAAAGCTACAGTTCGGAGAGCTTGACTACATATATGAGTTTAATCACAAACAGCCCTCCAATGTGACAACAGTCTAAAACCCTTACACCTGATAGGAAAATCCGGTATGTAATATAATTTTAAAGATTACTCTTTGTTACATAAGGGAAGTTTTCTTAGTTTTTCCACTGCACCGGCTTCCTCACAGTAGCTCAAAATTCCCGTTCTCAGAGGCATGGGACCACCACGACCAGTGAGGGGAGAAAAGGGCGCTTTCCCCACTGGGAGCTCCGGGGTTGGGAGCGAAGAACAAAACCACCGTGTGGCTACTGGAAGCCCCTCTTCCCCGAGGGCGCCAGTGGGAGAGGGGCAAGTAATCACATCCCAGAGGTGTTTCACCGAGCTGGTAGCCTACTTTTAAAACATTCCTTTTTTTTCGTCAACACAAAAAATTAGGAAAATGTCTGAATTTCTACTATCTCTTAATATAATACTTGACTAATGTGCTATGCTGGGCCCATATTCCTCATGGCGTCACCTGACAGGGCCGAGCCTCCCTGCAGCCTGAGAGACCTGGGCAGGCACAGGCAGCTGGATCTGGGCTCTCGGCTCCCCCAGAGACAGCCGCAGAATGTGTTAGGGAGCAGGTCCCGTAGCCCCGTTCACGGATTCTAGAGAAAAACGTGGCCCCTATTTGTACAAAGGCGATAAGCTACGGCAGCCCAGGTGAAAATGAAAGAGCAGCCTCCCACAAGCAGAAACTTGACAGTAGGGTTTCAACAGACACTCAGAAACCGAAAAAGAGAGGGGGAGGGGGGATGGGAAATAATTCAGAGTGTGGCCGAGCCAACTCCTCCTGCTGTGAATGCCCCGAGCGGGAGATATTCCCCCCTCCGAAAGGTTTCAGTTCTCTTGTGTATCTCATGGTGTCTAACACAAAACCACATCTACCATATGTAAAGCAGGACTTCAGAGGGTTTTTAATAGTTATTTTTGCCTCATATAGAAGATCAGCTCCACTGTACCCTGACTTCTCAGGTCACTGATCCCCCTATACTGAACCATAATTTCTCCAACTAATGAAGTTAAGACAGAGGGTAGCAACAGTTCTCGGACAGACTCCCTCAGGAGTGGAGGCAGCGTACACCTGAACTTGGTAGTGGTGGACTTCAGGTTGTGTTGAGTTCAACTCCTGACCTATTGGTATTCGTGGGACCCTAAGCAAGTTACCTGGCTGCTCTGGGTCTAAGAAGTGGGAGTAAGAATAACGTCACCCAAAGACTCCGTGAGGTAAAGCATGCAACGTCAAGGCTCAATATAGTGCTTAGCTCAGTAAGCTCCTGGGGGGAAGAAATGTCCCTGGTCTAATATTACAGTTCCCTAACCCTTCATGCAAACTTACAAAGCTCCTTTTTATTTCCTTGTATGTTTAACATAAATCTGTAATCCCCTCCAAATGCACGGTTAAGTGCACTTAAAGTTTGTTAAAAGTGTAAGAAAAAGGACTCAACCCAGAGAAGCTCAGCCTGGGGAAGTGCTCCTTTCGTACACTGGCATCTGGCCACTGGTGAGATGAGCCCTACACTTCTACAAAATCCCATCCACTAATCTCTCATTGCACCTCTTTCATACACTGCTACCTCCAAAGTCTCCTTTCACTCACCTCATCGCAATCACACAGCCACCCAATAAATAATTTCCACACACCTGCTGTGTGCTAGGCACCGTGCGGCCTGCTAGCAAAACAAGCGTGGGCAAAACTTGGGCACCAATCAAAGGGAATCATACAAATAGAGCAAAATTACAACTGTTACTGCAGAAAAGGCACCCAAGGGGCTGTCCATGGTGGCCTGAGGACAAATAGCAACATGTAGTGGCAGACAGTGTGGCGCAGGGTCAGTTTCTGGAGCTGGAATCCAGCTCTACCTTTAGTTACTTGTAACCTTAGGAGAGTCACTTGATCTCTGTGGGACTCAGTGGCTTCACCTGTAAAATGGAAGTGACACCTGGCTAACGTGACTGCTACGTGAGATCATACAATGTTAGCTCACAGCCTGGTACAGGGTAGCACTGGTGGCACTCAACAAATAAAAGCTATTGTTGTTGTCAATACTATCATTATTATGAACACACTTGAGACCTGAACTAAAAGGTAATCAATAGGTGTTTTGGTCCCGTAAGGCCAAATGCTGAGCTTTGCTACATTCAAAGGCAATTCAAGACAGGCAGTTATATATGAATGACCCATGGCCATGGATGACAACAGTGTGGGGATGGACTGTGGGAGGGGGGACAGGGGGTAGGAGCAGGAAGGGGAGCAGGGCAAAGGGGGGCAAACTGGGACAAATGTTATAGAATAACAATTTAAAACAAGAAAAAAAATGAGGCAGTGACAAATACCTTTTGGGGGCTACCCCAGAATAGTAATAATCCGATATTCCTTTAAGAAATCAGTGGGGAATTAGTAGTCAATTAACACTAATAACTGGAATAGAAGATCAGAACAGAGAACTGGACAGTTTCAGCAATGGTTCCTTTGTCAAAGCTCCTTTCTGTCATCTTGATGGGACACTGATGTAACTATTACAGCCCTGAAGAGGAAAGCAGGAAAGCAGCCATCTCCAATGGGGGGAGGGAAAAAAAAAAGACCCATAAGTCTCACAGCTGGTGGTGGCAGCCTGTCAAACTGAAGAAAGTTAATGTCAAGAACAGACTCGAGGCAGTCTCTCACTGTTATTTTTGCATGATTATTCCCAGGTGTTGGTGCATGCTGAGCAGTAGCCTGGCTATTTATCACTAGAGAGAGCCCAAGAGCATAGGAGTGGGGGAGCAGGGAGGGGAGAGAGAGGCGGGGAAGAAAAGGTTATTTACACAGATAGCGGCACTTAGTGTGTGTAATCAGAGGGCTGCGTGGGGGGGGGGGGCGGAATCTACAGAGACACTCTGGCAATATTTTCTCTGTTCACCTCATTTCAAGGGCCTTCCGAGTGCTGATGAGTCAGGGAAGCTCCAAAGCCGGAGTGTTGGTGGGGGCAGCTTTGTATCACTTGAGCGGGAACGGTATCAGCCAGGGATCTTTTCCAGCACCCAGACATGGACAGCAAATGAGGAAGAGTCACCAAGGCCAGGCTGGGGGTGCTCCGCTGGGCACTCCTGCTGGGCACTCCTGCTCCGCGCAGACCCAACAAAGGGATGGTCGGGTGGCTCCGGACGGCAAGTGCTGCCAGGCGAGGGAGAAGGGGAAGCTCGGGGCCAGGAAGACAGGAGAGCCTAATGAAAGCTTCTCGCCCACACCTCAGGGCAGGTCTGGGCCCTGGTGGGGGTTTGCCCCAGGTTTCTTCCATCTGTGGCCACAAATCTCCGCACACCTCTTGATTTTAACCCCTCAATCCTGGGGTTCTCAGATCGCCGACAACCAGAATGGGAAAGGCATTTTATTTTTCTAGTCGGTATTTTTACATTCTGTGAGCACGTTGGGGCACGATTACTTAATGCTCACGTTTTCTCTATATCCTGGTGTTTGGCTGTTTTATGAGATTGCCCACAGTCACCTCTTTAATTCAAAAAGCATTAGACAGACACTGCACTTCATGTAGGGGAAATCACAGCTCTACAAAGGTGACCACTGCGGCAGTCTCTCACTTTGCATTTAACCACCCTCTCTGCCTAACATCACTGCCTCATTAGAAAAGCAAGGGAAGGTATTGCCTTGGCTAGTGTGACTTGGAGGGCTGAGCACCGGCCTGCGAACCAAAGGGTCGCTGGTTCAATTCCCAGTCAGGGCACACGCCTGGGTTGCACTCCAGGTCCCCAGCTGAGGGCGAGTGAGAGGCAACCACACATTGATGTTTTTCTCCCTCTCTTTCTCCCTCCTTTCCCCTCTGTCTCAAAATAAATAAATAAAATCTTTAAAAACTCTTTCCTTAAGCAATGATCTTTTCTCCATCCCTGAAAAACAAACCTGGAACAACTACCTGTATTTGGTCATCTCTACTTCTGTCCTTCCTACAGGGAGACCGCTTCCCTTTAGAACCATGATCAAAGTGGCTTGTGCTTTACAGCTTGCTTTGGAAACGACACGGGCATACCCTTACGAAGGGTCACGTAGCAGGCACCACACATTCTCTATGTCCTTTAACGCTCACAACATCCCCACATTTCATAGAGGCAGAAACTGTAAGATCTCAGAGGATGGTCAACTTATCTAGGGAGCTGAAATTCAAGGCCAAACCCCTTTGAGTCCGAAGTGCAGGGGCTTTCTTATGAAAAGAGTAACAACATCAGCAACTACTGTTCAACACATGTAACGCAGCAGGGAGGAGTTAGGTTATACTCTGCATTCTTTCATTCGATCTTCACAACAAGATTGTGAGGGAAGTACGTTACAGGTAAGAAATATGAAACTTGGGAAAAGTAACTTTCAAAGGTCATTTAGGGTTGGTGGCCGAGCCAGAACTTGAACCCACAGTGATGTACAGCAAAAGCAAACTCTTCTAAATGTAAAACAGAACACGGGTTGGAAAGAAACCTTCCTGCCAAGGTAGTTTTTTGACCCTTTCTGTATGTAAGAAACCACACATACCTTTTCTCACACATGGTGCACAACCGTGCATCACAAGTGTCCAAGCAAACACTGCAGTCCCTTCAGAAAGCCTCACCTAAAAACTTCACTGAAACCACAGCTCAGGTGTGTTTTGTTGTTATTGTTTTAAAGCATCCAATTCCAAAAGTTACAACTACGTACAATGACTGGGAATTATACCATATTGCTTTCTCGTGCCCAGGTGTGAAGACTAGAGACTGCCCTAAATAAAAGTAGCTGCTCAAGTGCTTTTAAAAGGCTTAGCCTCTGACCTGGTAGAGCCTGGCCCGGGGAAGCACCAGGGCTCTGGCCCCAAGGCCAGTGGGGCCAAGACAAATGCTTCCATTTCCAGCCAGGACTCCTTCCACCCTGAAATCTCGGAAGGGCCAATCCAGGGGCCCTGTGGTGCTGCTCGGGCAGGCAGCCGAGGGGAGTCCCTGACTGTCAGTGCATCACTCCAGAAACGGCGCTACACACAGGTCCCAAAGCAGAGGCACCGACAGGCCAGCCACATGCGTGAAATGTGCTTCCAACAGCAGCGACTGTTTCTCATTTCATTCTCTAATAGTGACAGCTTTTCAAAGCAAAAGAAAACGTACCGAGCATGTAAAGATAAGAGTATCATGAATCTGCTCAACTCAATGTCTTATTTTTTGTTTGTTTGTTTGTTTTGAAGCCAAACTAGTTCTCCCCTAGAAGGCCCTCAACGACGTAGAGAGCTCCACCAGAAAGTGGCACACAGAGGTGGAGGGGGCATTTCCACCAGACCACATCAGTTATCACACACTTAGCCTCATTTGTGTTCTTTGAAAAAAAAAGCCCGTCCTGTTGCTGAGCCACAGACTCTTCATCTGTTTCAAAAGTGCTGCTGACATCCTCCAGGGCTCAGAGGGCTGGGTGTGCTTTAAATAGCAGCAGTAAATGATTGGTGTTTTCACGTCTCGTTCATACGAGTTGTCTGATTTCCTCTCATCCTGCCTACTTCCAAAGACACTAAAATAAATAAGTAAATAAGCCACAAATAAAGGAGACTGCATAAATGTACGAAAAACGACTGTCTCCTTGAATTTAATCCTTTTCATGAATCTCTTTACTTTGCACATAGGGGAATCCCTCAAAAGTTCCATACAAACCCCCTTTCTATAGATTTGGTCCCCAAACCCTAAAAATGTAACTTTTAGAAAAAAAGCTCAATAGTAAAACTGCATTTTTAACTCTGGATCTGGCTTAACATGGGTGCAATGACACTAACAAATCAATTTCATAACCTCTGAATGCTGAGTATCTTTGTAGAGCCTGGCCATCAAAACACTGCTGGGTCTTTCACTGACCCTAAATTTCTCCAGAAATTAGGGGAAGACTGGAGGCCTCTCATCCTCACTGTTCTGGACACAGGCTTGGTTTTAAGAAGCGAAAAAGGAGGGCAGGGAAGGAGAGAAAAGCCTGTTCAGTGGTTGGGGGTCGGGGGTGGAGGCAGCAGAATCACCTTATTCCCGGTCTTCTCTACTAATAGAGCTTCTTTATCTTATGTTAAGAAATCTCGTGACTACCTAAAAGGAGGAATTTTTTTGAATTTATTTTCA
>PVKM010029460.1:0-17770 GCA_004027735.1 Carollia perspicillata | reverse complement strand
AATATTAGTCAGCCATGTGTCTTGTCAAATGCAAGCTCAGGTGCAATGATGATCACATTTTTTACTTTTGAACTTCATTATTTATGCCTCATATAGATAGATAGTCTCTATAGTATCTTCTCATCCTATTTAGCACCATTAGTTTTAAAGCCACTTAATTCTTCTCAGTATTTAGAAATAATACAATGTTCTAAAAGCAATATATTTACAAATGCTTACAGATCACTCTTGTATCAGTGCTCAGCCTTGCTCTATCTGTCCAGAAAAGCTGACAAGTTAGTAATTTAACTTGAATCCAAGTAAAAATGCTCCAATGGCTTTTTGAAATTTAATTATGCAGATGTGTTCTAAACACACCTAAACAGAATTTTAACATTTATATTATATCAGCAAGAAGGAACATTACGAACTGGTTACACCTGGAGGAGATAAGGAAGGCAGGAGATCTGGAGAGATGCTTGTCAAATTGAGACTGAGTAATTCAGGCATCAAAAAGTCTTCTTGATAAGTATTTGTTTTTAATTCAGCTTTCCCATTCAAAAATTTTAAAAAGTTACAAAAACTATTTTTAGATCACCTTGTTGACTATATTATAATCTAATACTGCTGCTTAAATTTGGTGCCATTTTGTAATTTTGTGATCTTCATTTATTTTTTTTATTATATTGGCATTAATTTATATTGATAGCAATATTTTTAGCTTGAATTCATTTCTGGCTGCCACAAGTTTTGTATATTCTAATGTGAAAATGACAAAAAGAAGGTTCATCTTCTTCAGTAGAAACATTCTGAACTCTCAGACAAAAATTTTTTTCTTTATTTTTTATTTTTTAAAATATATTTTATTGATTATACTATTACAGTTGTCCCATTTTCCCCCTTTCACTGCCCTCCACCCTGCACAGCCCCTCCCACCCACATTCCCCCCACCTTTAGTTCATGTCCATGGGTTGTACATATAAGTTCTTTGGCTTCTACATTTCCTATACTACTCTTACCCTCCCACTTTCCATTTTCTACCTACCATCTGTGCTATTTATTCTCTGTACCTTTTCCCCCTCTCTCCCTCTCCCTCTCTCTCCAATTCCCCTGTTGATAATCCTCCATGTGATCTCAATTTCTGTGTTTCTGTTCTTGTTTTAGTTGTTTGCTTAGTTTGCTTTTGTTTTTATTTTAGGTGTGGTTGTTAATAATTGTGAGTTTGCTGTCCTTTTACTGTTCATATTTTTATCTTCTTTTTCTTAGATAAGTCTCTTTAACATTTCAGATAATAAGGGCTTGGTGATGATGAACTCTTTTAACTTGACCTTATCTGAGAAGTGCTTTATCTGCCCTTCCATTCTAAATGAAAACTTTGGTGGATAGAGCAATCTTGGATGTAGGTCCTTGACTTTCATGAGTTGGAATACTTCTTTCCAGCCCCTTCTTGCCTGCAGGGTCTCTTTTGAAAAATCAGCTGACAGTCTGATGGGAACTCCTTTGTGAGTAACTGTCTCCTTATCTCTTACTGCTTCTAGGATTCTCTCCTTCATTTTAATCTTGGGCAATGTAATTATAATGTGCCTTGGTGTGTTCCTTCTTGGGTCCAACTTCTTTGGGACTCTGAAATTCTTTGATTTCCTGTAAGTCTATTTCCTTTGCCAGATTGGGGAAGTTCTTTTTAATTATCCGTTCAAATAACTTTCCCACTTGTTGCTCTTCCCCTTCTGGTACCCCTATAATTCAGATGTTGGGACATTTAAAGATGTCCTGGAGGTTCCTAAGCCTCTCCTCATTTTTTTGAATTCTTGCTTCTTCATTCTTTTGTGGTTAAATGTTTCTTTCTTCCTTTTGGTCCACATTGTTGATTTGAGTCCCAGTTTCCTTCCCATCACTATTGGCTCCCTGTTCATTTTCCTTCATTTCACTTAACCTAGCCATCATTTTTTCATCTAATTTGTGACCAAAATCATCCAATTCTGTGAGCATCCTGATCACCAGGGTTTTCAACTGTGCATCTGATAGGTTGGCTATCTCTTCATCGCTTACATGTATTTTTTCTGGAGCTTCGATCTATTCTTTCATTTGGGCCATTTTTTTTTTGTCTTGACACACTGATTACTTGAGAGGGGAGGGGCCTTAGGTGTTCACCAGGGTGGGGCAACCCACATTGCTGGGTTATGAGGCTGTATGTGGGGGAGGGGCCTGATAGGGAAAAATGGCACTTGCTCTCTGTTGGATTTCAGTCACTTCTATCCCTTCCCACAAGCATTTGGGCCCTTCTGGTGCTGGTTCCTGGGTAGGTAGACTTGTGTACATTCTAGGACCCTGTGGGACTCTCCAATGAACTCTCCTGTGAGGCTGGGAGTTTCTTCCACTGCTGCCTCAACACCCACAGGTGTTTTTAATCTGTGTTTTGAGGCTTTATTTTCCTGCACCAGAGCCCTGGGTTGGGCAGTCCCTCCTGCTACCCAGTTGTTTCTCCTGGTTTATCTGTGGGTGATTGTGGGACCTCCCAGTTTGCAGTGTGCCACCTTGCCAGGTCCATCCACTGCTGCCTTGTCGGCCAGCTGCAGCCTTGAGCGCCCCGCTCCACTATCCGCCATCTCACTGTGTCCTCCAGCTGCTGCCTGGCCACAACCCCTCTCTGCCCAGCTGCTGGACTCTGCCCCTCCTACCGGTGTGTATGAATGTGTCCTCTTTAACTCCTTGGTTGCCAGACTTCCTTATAGTTTGATTTTCTGTCAGTTCTGGTTGTTTTTGTTTTTAAATTGTTGTTGTCCTTCTTTTGGTTGTGTGAGGAGGCATGGTGTGTCTACTTAATGCCTCTACTTGGCCCCAAAAATACATTTTCTAGTAGAAATTTGTTATTGATTTTTTTAGTGAATACGATTGTAAGTAATTCAATAAGTAGGAATTCTTATTTGGACTCATAAAAATATTTTTATGATCAGGGCATATTTACCAAGGAACTTCAACCCATAAATACCTATACACATACATATACATGTCTATAAGCAGAGCCAAATAAAATTAAATTAGTTAAGCATCCTTAACTAATACCTAAAAATAGCTTATAAGCCTAAACTATTTCACATCTCTCTACATACAAGCAGATGGTTTTATCTTACTATAAATTTTGCTTATGGTGCTTAATGTCATAAATATACAAATAAGCAAAAAGGAAAAGGTTTAGAATATACCAAGCAAAAACTAGTCTATAGGAAATCCTTTCCATTTTTAGCTTATACAAGGGGAGACCAAAATAAACTCATAATTTATGTATTAAAAAATGTATATTTATTCTTACATGTTTAACTTTGGTCACCTTCTAAGTACTCATCATTTGATGCAATACACCTATTGAGACTTTTTCCCACTGTTCAAAACAGTGTTCGAACTCATTGATTTTGGTGCCTTTCAGTGCTTCTCACAGTTTTTGTTTCCCCTTGTCCACATCAGCAAAACATTCCCCTTTCAGGACTTTTTTCTTCAGTGGAAAAAAAAAGAAACATCACTTGGGGTGAGATTAGGTGAATGGGGAGGGTGGAGCATGGGGGGCACACCAGTTTTGGTCAAAAACTCCTGGACAGTCAGCACAGTGTGGGCAGACATGCTTGTAAATCACCCTTCATGAACTGTCAGTGTGTTTTTTATATCTATGGGTCAGTTTCTGTTTTGTTTGTTAAATTCCACATACAAGTAAATTCATATGAAATTTGTCTTTCTCTGGCTGGCTTATTTAACTTTGCATAATGCTCTCCAGGTTCATCAATGCTTTCACAAGTGGTAAGATTTCCTTCTGTTTAACAGCCGTGCGGTATTCCATTGGTAAATGTACCACAGCATTTTTACCTGTTCATCTACTGATGGGCACTTGGGCTGCTTCCAAATCTTGGCCATCGTAAATAACGATGCAATGAATATAGAGGTGCATATATTCTTGTCAGTAGGTGTTTCAGATTTCTTTGAATATACTCCCCGAAGTTGAATGGCTGGGTACTACGGCAGTTCCATTTTTAATATTTTGAGGAAACTCCATACTGTTTTCCCCCGTGGCTGCTTCAATCTGCATTCTCGCCATTGATGTGTCATTGACAAATATGTTGTCCTTTTCATTGAGTGTATTTTCATTTTTTTGATGGTTTCCTTTTTTTGTATAAAAGCTTTTTAGTTTGATATAGTCTCATTTCTTTATTTTTTTTAATTTTGTTCCCCTTGTCTGAGTAGCTGTATCAGAAAAAATATTGCTATGAGAAATGTCCAAGGCTTTACTGCCTATGTTTTCTTCTAAGATTTTTATGGTTTTGAATCTAACGTTTAAGTCCTTAATCTATTTTTTGTTGATTCTTGTGTATGATGTAAGTGGGCAGTGTAATTTCATTTTTGCACATATCTATCCAATATTCTCAACACCATTTATTACATAGACTGTGTTTACCTCATTGTATGTTCTTACTTCCTTTGTCAAATGTTAATTGACCAAAATGTGTGGGTTTATTTTGGGGTTCTCTATTCTGTTACATTGAAATATTCTTTTTTATGTTTAGTATACATTCTGCATAAGTTTTATCACTCCCATTTTAACTATTAGAAGGCTAAATTTATGTGTAATTTTGTCTCAATCTACTTCAATCTCTTATAAAAATTAATGTTAGCTTTATATTATATTATTCAGCCTTATATAACATGTAATTAGGAATAATTTCTAATGTCTCATTTAATATAAATAAATAATTGTATAAATGTCAGAATTCTCTAGATTAACCCAATGCACATGTGTACAAGATTTTGTTACAGTTAATGTATATAAAAATAGTCCTTTGCTATCCAGTCTGATAAATTATGGTGAGTTATTAAGCTGAGTAATAGTTATACAGAGAGCCCTGGCTGGTGTGGCTCAGTGGATTGGACTCTGGCCTGAGAACGAAAGGGTCATTGATTCCCAGTCAAGGCACAAGCCTAGGTTGTGGGCCAGGCCCCCAGTAGGTGGACTCGAGAGGCAATCACACACTGATGTTTTTATCCATCTTTAACTCTGTCCCTTCAACTCTCTAAAAATAAAATAAGAAACTTAAAAAATAGAGTCTAAAAGCTAAATATAACTAAAAAGTGATAAAACAGACTCTCTTCAGGAACTGTTCCTGAATGTCATTTCCAAGGAAATGCTCCTAAATACATGAATCTCTCAAATAAATCCAGAAGAGAAAATCCTAAAACCTCTTAAAAAACAAACATACACAGGACTAATTCTTTTTAAAAACCAAGTCTAAATCCAAGTTTAAAACCATCTGTAATCTATTAGTGCAATTTAATATTTGATTTGATATTGGAGAAGAGAAAACATCTAAGGATTCTTTTGAGTGATGAAAACTTAAACTCTTATATGTTTTTAAGTTGGCATTACAAAATAAATAGGCAAGAGTATTTTCAAGGAGGATATTAAGGGAAAAAAAAGTTTGAGCCCAGTATGATGCTACTAACACCACTAAAATAAAACAATATTTAAAATAGCATAATACTTGCACAAATGAAAGCACATATCAATGGAAAGCCATAAATACATACATTGACATGAGAACTCAATATGTATGCAGAAGTAAGCTTTAAAATCAAGGCAGTAAAGCAAGGTTACTTTTAAATGATGCCATACCAATTGACTAACAATTTTGATTTAAAATTTTGTAAAGGGTAAAATTTAATCCATTCCTTGTACAATCCCTTTAAGTAAGTTGTGAAGGGATCGAAGAGATTTACCTTAAAAATAAAGTCTAGGAGAAAACAAAACTAGCCAAAATGGAATCGAATACATCAAAATTGGAGAAATTTAACTTTTTCTGCTTTGTAATGATAGTGATATACCCCCCAAAACTGTGTAGATATTTAAGATGTACAAAGTCAAAAGTTGTATGTATTTAAAACTTTTAAGTTTTTTTATGTCTATTCTGCACAGACTTTACTCAATCTATAACATCAATTTACTAACGAACACATGGGCACAGTACATAAAGAGACGAGTCACACTTAATTTAAAAACCCCATAAAATAAGCCCTGGCTGGTGTGGCTCAGTGGATTGGGTGCTGGCCTGAGAACCAAAGGGTCACCAGTTTGATTCCCAGTCAGGGTACATGCTCGGGTTGCGGACCAGGTCCCCAGTGGGGACCATGTGAGAGGCAACCACACACTCATGCTTCTCTCTCACTTTCTCCATACTTTACCCTCTCTCTAAAAATAAGTAAATGAATAACATCTTGAAAACACCCCATAAAATATAATTCACATTTTAGATTTAAGTGAATATATTATTGAAAAATGAAAAGATCTTACTGTGAGATGATGAAATTGATTTGCCAATCCATTGCTCTTGGCATTGTAACTTTTAATAAGCGATACCCATGCAAAACTAGAGACCTAACAATGGTTTTATCTATCCCAGGACTTTATTCTAAGCAGTCTAAATATATAATATGAAGCTATTCATTGCAGGTTTATCTAATGTAGCCTCTAATTGGGTACAGCCATTTCAATAGGCTATAAATCAAGTCACAGGGACACAATAAAAATTCATTCAGTAACTAAAATAAAAAGTGAATGATATGATCGTTAAAATTATGTTTTGCCATTATATAAACGTGTAAATGTTTCAACCAGGATGCAACAATAAAAATTCAGGGTTTTTTCTGTAATTAGCTTATAAGTAGTTTATGGTTATATTTTTGAATTAATGCTATTGCTTTAAAAAGACTCTTTAAAAGTAGTACTTTTTTACCATTCATCACATTTTTGCACATGAAATTAAAATGAATTCAGATATTGTTACCTTGTGAAGGTAGCAAATGTACATTTATTTTCAGTCTTACCACAGAGCTTTTCTCTGAGTGCTGTGATCCCTTGGTGCATGCCCACACACGTGTGGTGCTTTTGCCACTTTGTCAGCTAATTTTCAGAGAAATGTACATTGTTTCTAAGGACTGGAGAGCCTCAGGGAAGCAATGTGAGCTGTGCACTTTCACCCGCCTGCTTCCTGCTGCTCCAGTCTCACTGTAAGTGATGTAAAGTGGCATTATCTTCTTCCTATCTTGACAGATACCAGGTTGAAAGAACACCATGTGGCCGCCAGACAATGGATTGTCTCCTTTGTTCTATTTGACCTAAATTGCCAAGTGACAGCCTCAAGAGGCTGGAGCAGACTCAGCTCTGAGCCTCCACTGGGAAATGTCTCTGCCAAAATTCTACATTCCAGGTGTTTAGTCGCGACTGTTGGTGCTGTATTTTTGTTTTGTTTTGTTTTGCTTTGTTTATACTTCTAATGACAAAGCATTATGCTTCAGCTTTAAAAAGAATGATTAAAATAAATTATTGAAAGTGTTTAAGTCTAATATTTAGACAGCAACACCTCCCAGACCCATTCCCAACATACACATTCTGGAGAAAATGAAATTCCATCATAGGAGGCTGACAAGGAGACTCCATGGGCTCATGTGCCAAGGATGTCTATTTCATTTCATTTCACTTCATTTCTTTCTTTTTCTTCCAATATATGTTCTGCCAAACTCTGAGACAGGCTTTTGTGATACATGGATGATCAGAGGGAAAATCCTGCTCTCACATTGCTCGCTGTCTAGGGCGGAGAGTCAGGGGAGACAGACAGATAAACAGAGTGCTATGGAACAATGTGCTAAGTGTTCTATCGCTGGCGCATGCGGGGTCCGTGGTGCAGAGGGGAAAGGAGTCCTAACATGTTCTGAGGCTTCAGCGGACGGAAACTGTTTGGAGAAGCCTTCAGAGAAGGACTTCAGAGAACCATTAGATGTCTTTGAGGCATACAAAGGAAGGAAAAGAAAACATTAGAGATGTTGAAAGCTTGCATGGCTGGTGGCTGTAAATTATTTTAAAACAATGTCCACAGTACAGATAGACTAGAGGCGAAGGCTGTTATTTGAACTTGACTTGAGAGCTTAGGTCAGGCAACTCCCATTTCCCAGCATGGGACGCGAGTCTAGCATGTAGATGCATCAGCATGCACTGGAAAATTGATTGACTGAATAAACGAAGGACAGCTCCTCTCTAATCTGAGAAAAAATTAAAAGCATGCCATGAAAGTTTTGCTTATAATCTCCATTTCCTTCAGGCGGCAGGGAAAGTGAACCCCTGGCAGTTATGATGCTGGGCAGAGCAGAGTCTTGTGCTTCCCCATTGAGGAGGAGTTGCTGCTGTCACTCACCTGAGAGACCCTGTGACCTACCGCATTCCCTTCCCTCTGGTAGGATTGAAGCTGCCACTGACGCGGTGAATAGGCTGCTTGTTTTAAACACCAGGAACATTCTGCCCCTTATTGTTATAAGGGCTTTAGGAACTAAGAGCTGTGTTTGTAATAAATAAATGACTGATCTTCATAAAAAAAAGAGAGTATATATAGGTTGTAACAAGGAGGTTATGAGTGGCCCTTTGATGCCAGCCATATAGAGGAGTAGCTTCTGTAGCTACAAATGCACTCATTTAAAAGACATACCACAGAGCATGAAATCTAACAGCAGGCTGCTGAATTAAATCCAAGTGAAACAGTATTAAGTAACAAACTTTTATAAATGTATAATATCTACTAATTAAACTGAAAGAATTTGATTTCTTGGAGTGATAGTTACTTAAAACATTGAAGTTTCACAACATATGTTTTTATCTATAATTTAGATTAACCATAGTTTAAATTAGAAAATGGTAGAAAAGTCAATGTATTTGATTTCTGAGATTGGGAGTACATATATATCAAGATATTTACATAAATATGCACATACATGTGCTATAATGCATGTAACAATTATATATATAACATCCACCTAAACATCAGATCTACAACAGTGATATAAACTTTAAGAGAAGGAGTTTGCTTTGAGATTGTTAAAATTAGTCCTAAGAAATATAGATTAAACAAATGTCTTAAATATCATATCAAACAAATATACTTTGTGATACTCTTTATAAAATCAATATACTAAAATCATTCTGTGTATATTCATTATAACTAATAGCACTCCTCTATTTTAATTTCACTAATCAGAGTCTATGAATTTGCAGGGTTTAATAGAGTTACCTGCATGGCAAAAATTATTTATTCAGGCAATTGATTTGCATTAAGGAAGTCAGACAAGGCTTAAATAACCTACTTTATCAATGGGAATTACATTAGTTTAGCCCAGGGGTTTAACCTTGGCTTAAGTAATAACAATCACCCTAAACTCATATTTCAACATTTCTATTATTAGCCTCCATTGTGCAAATTCAGCTGTCTGGACATCTGACTATTCAGTGTTAAAAAGTAATCTAATCACTCCACTTTTTATCGCTTTGAAACATAGTTCAGGAGAGAGATAAAACTGTGAATGGAAAAAAATATGTCAAGTTTCAAGCTCAAAGAATCTCATAGATACTGAAACCTCAAGTTTATTTAAGTTTATAAATAGAAATGAAACTTTAGCCAAGATCAATGCTAATTCTGGCAGTTTTACCAAGGTTTCTATATGCATTAAATTTCATCAGAAGTAAGTGGACTTTCAGTGTTACAATTTATTTCTAATCAGGAGCAAGTGTTTTGAAATAATGTGTCTTGGTTTACCAACTATTATCTCTTTGACCTCTTTTTTATTTCTTATTTTGTATTTCTGATGTGTAAAGAGGAACATATCTCATCTGCCTAAATATGTGAAGAGATGAGAAAAGAAATTCTTAGAAACCATGAGTATTTACAATTGCTAAGAAATGTAAAGTTTGAATCTATTTAAAGGTTATTTCTGAGTCTATTTATTCTATGAACCTTAAGTGCATTCACTATCAACCAGATGGAAACATGGATTCAACAATATAAATCCAGAGGCAACACGTACACAGCAATGTGGGGAGACATAAAAGGATGCTACTTTTTAGTTGCCCAGGCTCTTCTCACAGGACCCCAGGGGCAGGGAAACTGTTCACTCCCTGCTCCCTTGGTGGTGGAACTAGTTCTCCATGGGAACTAGATGTCTGTCTTCAAAGACTCACGAGTCGCCGTGATATAACTGATCTTGAACACATTGTTGGAGTGAGAATTGAATTTCACATTTCAAATGAGATCGTTTTCAGTCTGACTTTTAAAACAATCCAGAAACTAGACATCTTTCCATTTGAAAGCAAAGTAAATGTAGCAAGCAAGGCTATTTTATTGGGAAATTTAACACTAAAAAACTCAAGTAGAGATTATTTTTCTCTCCCTTTACCTCCCAAATGAGCAGCGCTCAGGGTATCCATGTTTTTGCCATAGTCCTCAGCCCACTGAAACCTGACAAGCAAAAATTCACACCATAAATTATCATGTGTCATGTTCATGGCGGTGGTGACCCATCCTGTCAAGGAACACATTTTGTTAGCATCAAAGAGAGGAAGAAAGAGGAAGAATCAAGCTAAGGATTTCGGTCCTTTTTACACTAAGTATATGGTGGGCCATTTTTTTCTAATTTTTGTATTGTTTAAGACAACCTAATTAAGACTCATTAAAGAAAAGGTGGCAATTCTTGAAAAATGGAAATATTTTAGTGAAAAGGTTAAGAGAAATTGGATATGATGGGATTTACACATCTTTAGAATCACTTTTAGAAAAGCTATAAATTCCTGTTAGATTGTCTATCCAGGTAAAGAAAACCTTGCTTTACTCACACTGAAGAAACGTTCAATTTACCTGCTGAAAGGGTGATTTCTGGGTTTTGGAGCTTGGGCTTTGGCAAAATGCCAAGAGGGAAAAAAGACAACAACAAAAAGTTGACTTCTACTCTCTCTTCTTGCTATCTAAAAGAAGCAGCTGTGTGCTCTGATATTTCATTTATTTACCATCACTCAGAGAGAAATTTAAATAGCCTCTCTCTTCAGCGTTTCATAACCATGATTCTGCCCAGAAGGATATCCAGTATGCATGCATGCATATAATTTAAAAAGCTGAATAGAACAAAATGGAATTCATAAAGTAGTCGTAATCTGTGACCGAAATGAAAATTTTAATTTCTTAGTTTCATTTCATTGTAAGTAATTGAAATATTTCTGCCCACTCTGCTCCTCTTGCTTCCCTAGAGAGAATATTCCACAGATGGCATTGGGTTCTCTTAGGTTATAACTTCTGATCTTTAGCCTAAATGTTCTTTTTCTAGGGTGTTTTTTTTTTTTTTGTTTTTGCAGTGCAGCGTTAAAATTTTTTAACAAATATGTCTATTATTTCTCTTTCTCTGTGATGTCATTCACTATCTGGCACACTTATAGTAGTTATGCTTGTTTTTTTAATGATAGTTTCCCTTTAAGATTATTATTTTTTATCCCTAAGATATGTACTCTGTAATTATGTTAATCTGAACTCATAAATCAAGTCTGTCAGGCTTTTGCATGTTTTTATTGCTCTTTCAAACTCCATTTAAATCTGTATCTGCGTGCCCCAAACAGGAATTGAGCTAAAATTTTATGATATTTTGATTTCATCAACAGTGTTACCTTCAATGGCCTACTGGAAGTAAAAGACAAAATAATTTCATTATTCTTTGCTATTAGAACAGAATAGAGATTAAAAATGAATAAGTGAATTGATGAAACTGAAATACTAACAGCAATAATACTTAAATGGTGGAACCAAGCAAATAACCATTTTATACCTTATAAAAACCTGATTTTTTCTCATGGGTTAAATAATATTTCACATTATTTATGGTCACACCAGAAATTCAATTCAACAATTATCTACAAAGACCCTGCCATGTACATATCTTTACTGAAGGAGGAATGGCGGGCTAAGGGGCGGAGGATAAAAACTCGTAACTGTGAATTATTGATACGCACTATGAGCCACGTCGTGTTCTCTGTTAAAATTTATATCCACTATCTGAACAAAATCCTAGAAAGTTGCTCTCAGACACATATACAAATTGTGTAAACTGGCTTCAGACATAGTATGTACTTTGTTCATTTAACTTAGTTATTATGAGAGCTAAGATTTAATCACAAAGAAAGTTTAGTAAGAGATGGAAATAAGTAGCAATTATTTAACAAATAATGTGTGGCAGTGTGAATTATTTAGAGAACAATCTTATTTTCTAGAAAGTTAATTTTTGTAATGCCACAACTAATAAACAATGGCTGTATATAATTCTCTCCATAATATTTTTTAAAGATTTTGTTTATTCATTTTTAGAGAGAGGGAGAGGGAAGGAGAAAGAGAGGGAGGGAAACATCAATGTGTGCTTGCCTCTCACATGCCCCTGACTTAGCCTGCCACCCAGGCATGTGCCCTCACTGGGAATCAAACCAGTGACGCTGGTTCTCAGGCTGGCACTCGATCTACTGAGTCACACCAACCAGGACACTCTCCACAATATTTATATGTTTAACTTTACTGAGAACCAAAATAAATGAGCATAAATAGCTCAACATTGTAACTACTTCTTTACATTCTCCAAATTATTTCCTCCCCAATTCCCAATCAGTAATCATTTGCTCACTTGAAAGCCACTGAAACAACATTGGTCATGATGTAATAATAACCTATATATAGACAAAAATTTCACCTGTTTGCCCATTGGGTCATAGCTGGAGTATCAGGAAGATACAGGGCTATTGCAGGGTTACCGTAGTTCAAACTAAGGATCACTCTATAAAAGAAATATAAGGAAAATATTTTCAAGAAAACACCAAACTGTGCAGGACCTACTTCTGGCTTAGAAATGGCCTGAGTTATGAGAGATTAATAGACTTTTTATGGAAGAATGACCATTTCCCAAGAAAAACAGAATGTCATCATTTTGATTTTGAAATAAATTCCAGAACAGTCTTCTTACTTATTAATCAATGATATAGTTATTAATCCAATGAGAACCTATGGAGTCACTACCATTAAGGGTGATTTGTCATATGTATTTGGCTATCTCTGTAAGTTATTGTTTTTATCTATCTCATGTTTCCTACTATTTTTGAAATGTTAACACGCTTTGTTTCTCCTTTGAGCCTGTGTTAATGTTACTTTTTGTAATCTACATCTATTTCATTGTTATCATCATATATTAATGCAAAATGTGGATGCATTAAAATAAGTGAATAGAGTCCAGAAGAGTTATTTTTAAAAGAAGCACCCTCATGTAGGTATAGGTAATGCTATTACAAAATGTGTCTGTCGTCTCATCTCATACTCCCACTGAAATACATTACACAGTTCATTCAGTCTCTCTTTTTGCTCATCAGGCTTCCTTCTGATGACAACTAGCCTATTCTATAGACCACAGATTTGCCCCATTGGTGCTGTTCGGAGTAATATTTCATAAAGTCAGGAAGAGCGTAGTGCTGAGAGAGGGTTACAAAAGGCTTTGGATCGTGGAAACGTTATCTGGATCCCTATGTGTCGTCTCATTATAACTACTCTTCAGAGTTGCTGGTCAATTAAAAACAACACTACAGCTTTTCCTTATGGTAATAAAGGAAACAATTAGATCTTATTTGGAGCAAAATAAAGTGTTAATATTTGGGCTGCATGTAGCTCTGTGCATTTTAAATCCATGAGTATATAGTTTTGTTTCATTTGTGTACTTTTAGAAGATACAGTGGTTCTCTGTGAATGGTATATGACAAATACTTTTAGTTTATTTCTTCAGATGTCCATTCCACTGTAGGGCACTACTGTATTTTGGGAACCACTTTGGCCCTAAGGCTATATCAGTAAAATAAACAGACAAAAATCCCTGTTTTTAGGTGGCTTTTGTTGGGAGAAGATTTTAAAAAACCTAACTTAATAAATAAGAATATGGCTTAATATGAAAGAGAGTCAAGTGTTGTGATAAATCATGAAACCTGATAAGTGTTATTACTATTGTTTGGGATAACAGTTGTAATTGAAATGGAGTCATCAGGATACGATTCATCAAGAAGGTGAGTTTGAAGGAGGTAAGAAAGTTTATGATGTTGATATCTGAAAAGCAAGAATTCCAAAAAAGGCAAATAGTGAGTGTTGGAACATGACCAGTCTATTTAAAAAAAAGTAGGATGATAGTGGGTGTTGCACAGGAATAACAAATTTGAAGAGCCTCCATATCACTGTCGATATCTTGACTTTCACTGCGAAAAGAAGGATTCTCGCACTGGCATTATTAACAGTTAGGCCCTGATGATCCCTAGTTTTGGGGACACTGTCTCATGTACTATAGGTTGTTTATCAGCATCCTGGCCTGTAACCTCCATCTGCCCATAACAATTCCAGTCGTGAACACCACAAAAACTGTCTTTGAATTTTGCCAACTATCTTCCAGAAAATCGAAGTGACGCAATTTAGTACTCATTGCTTTAAGTGGAATGGAGGAGCGTATGAGTTGAATGAAGTTTCCCCCAAATTCACACCTATCTGGAACCTGTGATTGTGACCTTATTTGGAAATAGGGTTTTGCAGAGTCATCAAGTTAAAATGAGGTCATACTGGGTTAGGGCGGGCCTTAATTCCCATCACTCGTGTCTTTAGAAAAGAAAGAAGAGGGTTTTCTGTATTCAAAGGCACAGAGAGAACAAGAAAAAGGCCACAGGAAGATAGAGGCAAAAATTGGAGAGATGCAGTCATAACCCGAGGTGTGCTAAGAATTACTGGCAGCCATCAGAGACAAAGAAGAGACAATGAAGGATTCTTCGCTAGAATAGTCAAAGGAAATACAAAGCTGCTGACAACTTAATGCTAACTGTAGCTTCCGTAACAGTGACAGAATAAAAATCTGCTGTTTTAGCAGCCTAGTTTGTCATCCTTTCTTTTGGCGGCTCTAGGAGAGAATTCAGAGATCTCTCACTGATGACTACATAGAGGGGCGGCATCTGCATTGATCTGGATGCATATACAGGGTGGGGCCAAAGTATGTTTACAGTTACGAGTGTGTGAAACACAGAGTTTATTCCTGTCTTTTATATTTATGAATTATTGTATTATTTTTCATATGTACAACTATAAACCTACTTGTGACCAACCCTATAGATAATACCATTTTTAGGTGAGGATGGGTGTAGAAATAAAACCAGTTACGAGCTTCACGAAACATTTGGAGACAGAGATGTTAGCAGGTTGGACCAGAGGAAGATCACAGTGGAGGTGGTGAGAAGGATCTGGAGCCTCATGTGTTTTGAAAATAACAGGGCTTTCTCATGGATTGAATGTAAGATGTTGATGAGATTTCTATGAGGAGGTACTGAGTCGGCAGTATGATGTATGTGTTAGGATTTCAGGAAGATGTTCATTGCCTATTAGAGATATTTAGAGGAGTCATAAGACCAGGTCAGAAAACTAAGGGAGCGTGTGTGCATGGTTAAGAAAACATTTACCTCGAAGCAAAGAGGCCAGGGATAAACAAGATCAGGAGTCAGCAAGGGGTGATGGAAAAGCAACCTGTGAGATGTTAGCAGAATCGAGAGGAAGCTGACTCCGGCAAACATGTTTTCTTCCTTTGTTTTCTTAACTCCATTACACAAAAATTCTATTATAAATGTATTTTAATGAGAAAAGTCATAAAAGTTTTTGCTTATATTTTATGAATTGTACTCCAGGAAGATATCAATAGTTACTTTTCAACTTCCTATGCAGCAGGTGAAAATGTGTTGGATGATACTTGGTCAAACTAATTAGAAGTGCAAGGAACTTGAATATTTTTGTTTTGTTGGACTACAAATAGAAGGCTTTGTCCCAACTATATTACTTTAGATATGTGCCTGATACATTCCTCAGCCTAGAAAATATATCTCTGAATGAGAAGAATGACATTTATGAAAACACCAGAAACTTTCTGTGGCTGGGCTGTTCCTATCTTGTGTGAGCACAGACTTTGGCTAAGCGACTCCAAAGAATTCCATCAAAATAAGGGGAGCAGTTAAACATTTCAGTGGGTATTGTAGATCATTGTAGTTTACAGAAACTAGAGTTAGGTGTCTAAATAAGTTTTTCAGTACATGTAGAAAATTCAGAGAAAAAGCAGGTCTCCACTTGATCCCAAATTAGGCTATGGAATCAGATCCTAGCAAGAAACAGATAAATTATTTTTTAAAAGATAAAACAAAGGCAGATTATTTACAATGGGCTAATTTTAAAGGTGTCGTTTTAGGCAAACCAGAAGGAATAATGCAGTAACCCAGTCATTCCATTCAAAATGCCCATGTGAACAATAATGGTCGTATTGGTGACCCTTCTCTCTGAGGTTCGTCTCCACGGCATGGGATCTATTGTTCACACCAATGACATTCCAATGACATGCAGTATGATTTTATACTGAGTGAGCAATCCAGGAGCTTAGACTAAGAGAGATAAAATAATTAAAATTAAAGGTTAATGTCACTTTTTGTAGTATTGATAAGTTAGTTCTTCGAAATAGATATACGAAAAGTGACCTCAAAGTCTGGTATATTTATTAGGCATGGAGACATCAGAAGGTAGCATGCAAAAATGTCAATATGAAGCTTTTCTGCCCTGCTGGTGTGGCTCCGTGGATTGAGTGCTGGCCTGTGAACCAAAAGGTAGCCGGCTCAATTTCTAGTCAGGGCACATGCCTGGGTTGTGGGCCAGGTTCCCAGTTGGGGCATGTTAGAGGAAATCACACATTGATGTTTCTCTCCATCTCTTTTTCTCTCCCTTCCCCTCTCTCTAAAAATAAACCAATAAAAATCTTTAAATGAAAAGATGAAGCTTTGCTGTCCACTAGTTACATGGGGTCTCCAAGGCAGCTGGCTTTTCCCATTGAAAGTGCCTGCCTTCATGAGTTTTAATGCCTTGTATTTTAGTTGCGATTCCATCTTGGATATGAGGTCAAATTTAAAACAATGGGAAAAATGATAGCAAAATAAAAATATAGCCCCATTGATGAACAATCCACATTTCTCAGCAAAAAATAAGGTTAATCACATATGTGAAAAGTCTGCAAATTGGTTTTAAGTGAAAGTAAGAGCTTCTATTATTGTTGCGAGCACCAAAGAATTTAATTACCTCTCAGTGATAACCTAGTGGCATAAAGCAGTAATTACTTTCTTTGCACAACCTGCTCCTATATGAACCGGGAAATGAAATCCATCTGGAATAACTGGATTTTTTTCTGATTTTCAAATATATATATTCTAAAATTAAAGAGTAGTAAAGGTTGTATTTGCATATCAACAACTAAGCTACCGTAAATTGATCGAGCCATAGATCTTGTGCATATTTTGTACAATAAAAGGAAGAAACCCTAAATTGTATGTTGAGTCACCCGGTTTAGTGACATTTAGAAGAAAGTTAACATTAATACTTGAGAGAGCCTGACAAAACAGATTGTGTCATGTGTGAAAAAAATAGTTGCATGCAACGATTTTATTGAACTATAAGTTTAATATATTGGTTTTTGTGCGTAGTCCATTGATTTGTTTGTGCTTTGGATGTTTGCTGGGATAATGAATGGTTTCCACATGAACTGAAAAACTTTAGGAAAAAGGTAATGGTTTGCCAGTGAATCAATATTTAGAAGAATATATTAGTCACGGCTAGACTTCCACATTGGTTTAATATATTAGCTTGGAACATACTTTGTATGTGTGTGCAATATGCTGATTTCTTGATTATTTCCATGTTTAAAGAAGGGTACTTGTTAGGGGCCTTCCTTTTCAAAGGACTGAGACTTGCAGTTGTGTGGAGCTAGGGGCTTAAATCGCTGTTATCAGCAGATGATAAACTTGTGATAAATATAAATGCATTTATACACTTATAAATGGAAGCTTATCCTACCTAGTCATAGGTCTGTACTCACC
>PVKM010029459.1:0-17770 GCA_004027735.1 Carollia perspicillata | reverse complement strand
GGCGGAGCCTTAGGTGTTTACCAGGGCGGGGCAGCCTAGTTGCCAAGTTGTGATGCTGTCTGTGGGGGCAGGGTCAGAGAGGGAACAATGGCACCTGTTCCACACTCTCTCGAATTTGCGTCCCCTCTGCTGCCTCCCACAAGCAAACTGGGCCCCCCTGGTGCTGGTTCCCAGGTGGGCGGGCCTATGCACACTCCGGGACCTTATGGTTCTCCCCAACAACCTCTCCCCTGAGGCTGGGAGTCTCTCCCGGCACCTTTTCAATTGGTGTTTTCAGGCTTTATTTCCTGTCGCTAGGGCCCTGGGCCGCACGGTCCGTCTCGCTGCCAGTTCTTGACTAGTTTACCTGCGCTCAAGTGTGTGACCGCCAATGGCCAACTGCCCTGCCCGTTTCCTCCCCACGTTATGGGGTCTGTGAGCCAGACGCCAGCACCGCCTGCGCTGCCCGTCTGCCAGCCACTGCCTTTTCCCGCCCCCTTCCCTCTCTGCCAACCACCGACTCCGCCCCTCTTACCGGTCTGGTTGAATGGTTGTCGGACTTCTGTAGTTCAATTTTCTGTGTTCTGGTTGTGTTATTGTTTGTAATATTTGTTGTCTTTAATTTTGGTTGTGCGAGGAGACACAGTGTTTCCATCTACGCCTCCATCTTGGCCGGAAGTGCCAGATCACTCTCTTGGAACCAGCCAATCGATGCAGGGTGGAGTCGGCATTCTGCCTGGGAGAGGGCTGCCGAGACCCAGGGTCCCGACTGGCCTAGTGCCCTCAGTTCCTGCCGTCCTGTCAAGCACGGCCACACAAGCGACCCAGACAAGCTGCGCTCCCTGCTGCTTCTAGCCCGCACATGTGGCAAGTGCCCTCGAAATCTGCCTCCCAAGGTGGGACTCAAAAAATCCCAGTTGATTTATAAAGTTGTAGATTTATTTTTACATATTTGAACTTCACTCTTCAAAGTACTCACCATTTGATGTAATACACCCATCAAGACATTTTTTCCACTGCTCAGAGCACTTTTTGAACTAGAACTTGATACCTTTTAGTGCTTCTGCCATTTTTGTTGCACTTCTTACACACTGGTTTCCCTTAGAGGACCTTTTTTCATCCAGGGGGAGAAAACTGCTTGGCGTGAGGTCCAGTGAATAGGGAGGGTGGGGCACGAGGGTCATGCCATGTTTGGTCAAAAGCTGCTGAACACTCACCACCGTGTGTAAGGTGTGCTCATAAATCACTCATCATGAAGTGAGCAAACTCGCTCTCTTCAAAAAAAATCCACTGCAGCCAAACGCAGCCTCTCACACCACCAGCTTGTACACTGGTATAGACAGGTTCCTAGAACACTCGCCTAGCGGGGGAGCCTGTACTACAAGGGACTCCACTCTCATATACTTACTCCATAAACATCACCCATTCTAGGCTTCTATTGAGTTGGCCAAAGTTTGTTTTTTTTTCTGTAAGATGGCTATAGTAGCACTGAGATGTCTTGAATTTCATGTGAAAAAGAAAGAATACTAGCCCTAGCTAGTGTAGCTCAGTGGATTGAGCACTGGCCTGTGAACCTAAGGGTTGCCGGTTCAATTCCCAGTCAGGGCATACGCCTGAGTTGCAGGTCAGGTCCCCAGTAGGGAGTACCCGAGAAGCAACCACACATTTACGTTTCTCTCCCTCTTTCTCCCTCTCTGTCTAAAAGTAAAATATTAAAAAAAACACATCAAAATTGAAATTTTGTGTAGCCATTTTAATATTGAAGATGGAAAAAACTTGCAACATTTTTAGCATATGCTTTATTATTTCAAGAAAAGTAAAATGCAACTGAAATGCAGAAAAATTTGTGCAGTGTGTGGAGAAGGTGCTGTGACCAAGAGAATGTGTCAAAAGTGGTTTGCAAACTTTCGTGCTGAAGGTTTCTTGCTGGATGCTCCAGTCAGGCCAGTTGAAGTTGATAGTGATTGAGACATTAAGTGAAAACAATCAATTGAGTATGTCAGGAGACAGCCAACGTACTCAGAATACCAAAATCAATCGACTTATCGGTAAAAATTAAAATGTTTCTTTTATGGAGAAAACTACACAGACTCCCTGGCCAGCCCAGTGCAGTCCCCGCACCCCGTCTGCTTGGGCAGGCTTTCTGCCCCGCCCCTCACTCCCTGGGCCTGCCTTTAACTGAGGGTGAGGACTCGGCTGGCTCCCTGGGACCCACGCCCCAGGAGGCCACAGCCCACACCAAGTCCAGGCCCCGGAGCCCCACTCTGGCCTGGGGCCTGGGGTAACAAAGAGGCAGACACTAAGTTTCTGTTAGGTTGTAGGAATTTATTTTAAATAACCTACAGTTGATTAAAAGGGAGTTCATGATAAAAATAGAAGATACTTGAGGAAAGATGTGGGAAATGGACTCTGCACACACACACTAAACTAACAATGCCTCTAAAACTAATGATTATAGCAAAAAATGTTTTCACATTAAAATTCTGCTTTTTATGTTTTTTCCCCATTTTTTACACAATTACAAAAGAAAAAATAATAGCCCTAAAATCTTGATTATTTTTCTTTTTTGGACCAAATACTCATTTTCCTCTAGATTTATTGACCTGTGGAACTTTTTATACAATAGAATCTTTCAATTGAAAGACTGGGGTTTAAAATGAAAAAAGATGGGTGTCTGGAAGAGTACAGAAAATGCTCAGAACAAAGAATGATGGGAAAATGGTTTCAGTCACTGATTATTTCATTATCCTTAGACTCACTCACCCCTCACCCCCCCAACCCCAATCTACACGATCTTTAAGATCAAGAAAAATGTTTAAATATTTTAAAATAATTAAAAAGAAATAAAAATTCACATTTAAAAAGGAACACTCAAGTCAGGAAATATTTTCCCATCATGCTTTTCTGTGAACAGGTGTCTGAACCAAAACACTGCGGATGTCACAACTGCTTCAAGTTTAATGAAAATTGATTCCCATGACAATAGATATTGACGACTCTAACAGGTGCGCTGGGTTTTTGTTCTACTTAGTTTTAAATTCCTGAAATGGGGGAGAGGGGAGGGAGTTTAGGAATTCATTTCTATTAAAATATAGAAGTTATTGCAAAACCCTAACTGTAAAAACGCACCAATATAATCGGACTTCGCATACAGTAGCTAAGAGAATCCAAATGCTTCAGTGAAACAGTGAATTTGCCTGGCAGAACTCTGACAAATTCCCATCCACTTGCCCTCTTGAAAATAAAAACAAAATTCAAAACAAATCATACAGCTAGAACTTTGATATCTGAAATAGTTTTAAATAAGTTGTCCATAGGACAACTGGCTCAGCTCTCCCTTATAATATCTTCAGGTTTATCTTTTCTCAAAGGTGTTGGTTTGTTAAGACTTGCCGCCTCTCTCCCTCAGGTGTGAGGGCAAGAGAGGCTCACAGTTTATCCATCTTCCCCAAACCACACTGTTCCTTTTCATAGAAAGCTGCTCCTTGAGACTGGCTAGAACTCATAGTCCTCATCAGCCATGTCGATGGCCCAGGCAAACTTCTCCCGCTGGGTTTTGTTGTAAATTTTCTCAATTGGGACCCCCCACTTCTTGCACCTGCAACAAGCGAGAAAAAGAAGGATCAGCATCTCCGGGAACAACGGCCCAGACCTGGGCCAGGGGCTTGGATGCCTCCTCCTTCACATCCATCTGGGGAGAATAATGCAGGTGCTCGACTCATTTAACCTTGACAATGACCTCTAAAGCAGGCACTACTATACATGTACAAATGAAAAGACTAAGGCAGAATGGTTGTGTTCTGAAGCAGAGCGAGCATGGAGCTGAAAACTGAACCCAAGCAGCCTGGCTCCAGAGTCTGCAGTGCCTTTCAAGCTAACCAATCCCCTAGCACCAAACTGGGCACAGGGCAGATGTGGAAACCTCAGCCCAGAGTAGCAGGTGCCACAGGGTCCAGAACTTGGCAACTCAAGGTAACTAACACGCATCTTCAAAAACCTACTTATTTTATTTTTTTTTAAATGATGGTGTGGGTGTGTGGCAGGAGACAGGAGAAGTGAGCAAACAATAGAAAATGTATCTGCTTTTGTTCTCATTTTTGTTTTTCCCTCCTTGTTCCTGTCCTCCTTCACTTGTAAAGAAACATTTAAACATTTTGTCAGCCCTGGCTGGTGTGGCTCCGTGGATTGAGTGCCGGCCAGTGAACCAAATGGTCGCTGGTTTGATTCCTAGTCAGGGTACATGCCTGGGCTGTGGGCCATGCTCCCAGGAGGGGGCGCAGGAGAGGCAACCACACACAGACATTTCTCTCCCTCTCTCCCTCTCTCTCTAAAAATAAATTAAAATCTTATTTATTTATTGGTTAAAGTGAAGGGCTATATTTTTCCTTCAGTATGAGCAAAGAGTTTCCATTCTTAAAGTTCCTTAAGGGATGGAGACTGTACCTGCCTTTTAAAAACAGACATAAAAACACACTCAAAGGTAGGGTAACAGCACTGACTGTTGAGGACCATCCAGAATGTTCCAGTGCCTTTGAAGCATGCACATCCGAATTCTGGCAGAGGTTTCCCAGAGGACTGGCAGTGCGTGGTGCTGTCGTGACCCTGCCCCCCTCCAGCCAGCAGCACAGGGCTCCGTGCTTACCAAGCCACTGAGATCCTCGGGTCCAGATAGTTGAGTTTGGAGGTTCCCAAAGCGATTTGTTTATTCTCCTCTCTGTCTGTGGCCTGAACTTCGAGCTTCATCAGCTGTTCCTCCAGTCTCTGCACAGCCTTCTTCTTCGACTCTACCACCCTGGGAGAACGGATGTCATCAAGGACCAGGCCTGGCCTCCAGACAAGAACACTGCCGCCCCACCCCACCACTGAGGGGCCAGTAAAAGCAGAGAGCTCCAAGACAAGAGACTTCCAAAGGACACCACTGAGAAACCCTAGGAGAGCGGGGCCCTGGGGCACCTGGCTCGTACTGCGCACACTCCTCCCTCAGCCACCCCCAGCTTCGCACACCACCAGCACATACTTCCTGGTCTTGGCATCCTTCATGACCTTGGCATCGGCTTTAGCACTTTTCAGGTCTCTCCGAGCATCTGCTAGCTGTTCCTTCTTGGCATCAATCTGGGTGGGAAGAACGTCAGTTTTAGGAATTAAAAAAGCCCCCCAAAAGGAAAGAAGAGCCACATTAGAGAAGATGAAGCCTGGATGTTGTCTCCACCAGGCCAACAGGCCATTTCCCTTGGCAGTCTGGCAGGTAAAATGCCGAGGGGTAACTTCGAGAAAGCACAGAGCAGGTGCAAGGGGACTGCTCAATTCAACTGCTATTTGGCCACTTATGTTCTTTCGTGACCCCTCAAGAAATAAGCCAGATGCTCAAGGAAAAGGACCCGCTGGGCCTGGGAATGTGGGTGCTAATCTTTCAGAGATTCCTCTGGCTTTAGACACCTCGGAGGGCTACCGATGACAGCTGTTCACCGAATGGAACTGGTGCCAGGCTGTGGCCTTCATTCTGAGAACACTGCGGCAGACGCTCTATGAAGCTGAGACGTGGTCCTTACATCCGCTGAGCTCCACTTGCTCCTCAGACTCTGCCAGCACTCCGGGAAGGAGCCGCCAGCTCCCAAAGAAAAAGGATGCTTGAAGAGAATATCCAAGAGACTAAAGCATGGCAGAGAAAAAAGCTGGTGTACGGCATGGCCTGTCTTTGGCATAGTTTTCAAAAGGAGAGGGAGCTGAGATGGGAAGAAAATTAGTTTTTCCTCAAAAACAGAAATCTGGAGCTCTTTTTCCAAATGGAGCTCATGGAGTCGCGGCCTTTCTTGCTCGACGGAGCCCTGGAAGCACCCCTAGAGAACCCACGTCTCCCCTGAGCTCCTGCCAGAGGACAGCAGCAGGCAGCGCCATGGAACTAGAGCCCACGCCTGGGAGCTGGTGCTGCTGAGAGCAGGGGCACCACCCCTGACCTGCTCACTCCGCTAACCCGTGAGGTCGAGGGGACCTCTGTAGAGCACACACAAGCCTGACGCAAACACACTGGGCTGCTGCTCTCAGCCTAGAACTGTCTGTTAGAGATACACACACAGCCCGCTATTGGAAACAGAGGCTACTACTGTGAGACAATCACTAAATGCATTTTACTATGAATGGCTTACTCCCAACATTTATGCTGTCTAAAGGGAAGCTGAAGGAACTGATTCTATACACAACAGCATCGTAGACACCACTAGCCAGATTCTTCTTCGGCTAGAAATGCAACACACCACAGTCTCTTTAACCATTTCCGCGAACGCTGAATTGGCAGGCTATGTCAATGCTCCCAAGGCGTCAAAGACTCCATTGATTCACTTGGCAAACAGGGGCGTGTGTGTGCTCTGTGGGCACATCGGGGAGCGTCCCTGGGCTCAGAGGGCTCGTCTGGCAGGCAGCCTAGGCTGCCCAGACAGTGGTTCCAGAGTGAGGGCAACAAAGACCTCCTCATGCTCCAGGGAGGGATCTCCTGAATCAGGTAAACACTCCCTGAATATTCATGCTTTTATTTTGGGCTCAGAATGCAATGAGTGTAAATGATACCAGATGACCCCCATTTAACAGAGTGACAGCCATCGGGGGCTGCCAGGAAGAGTGGTCTGTAGGGTTCTCTGCTTGCCGACCACAGGGACTCGAGAGCTCTATGGGCGCACACTTGTTTGCTGTGGCCGCATGCATCCCGTCAGGAAAGCTGGATGGCACTGTGGGCAGTGTGTAGCTTCTGACCCAGTCGTACTACTCCTGCATATTTGTTTTGAAGCTGTTTCAACAGAATGAAATGTCAACATGTGCCTGAAAACATGTATGTGGTCTCACTCTATAGCAGCTGTGAAATTCCAGCTGTCCCAGTACACAGGGTAAAAAAGAAATCACATCTGTGATTTCATTAACCTGTAATAGAAATTCATCATTTCTCCTTCAATTATGTGGGCAACAAACTCTAGTAATGCCAGTATTACCTATATTATCAGCAACAGTACAGATATTTTCATATCATAATTATTGCAGGAATACTGAAGTATCATTTATATTCATCACTATTTTGAAATTTACAGAGATTATTAGAACAACCTTAAGATCCTGGTAAGTTAGTAAGGAAGCACCATCTATCAGACTTTAAAATATGTTTGACAAGTATATTTTAAGATCATTGGTTTCCTTTGTAACCCTATGTGTCTGGTCTGTAATGAGTATCTGCAAATTCTCATTGTGAGTTAGTACAGGGTTGGCCATAAAGTTCATTTAGTTATTTTCCATACCACGGCTCTAGCAGTGAACTTAAAACAATTTTGTTAGGCTGTATTGTGACAGCTGTCGTATCAGTGTGCATTAAAAAAACATATCAAAATTGGTGAATTTTTGTGCAGCCATTTAAAAATTGAAGATGGAAGAAAATATGCAACATTTTTGGTGTATTAATAGCTTTATTATTTCAAGAAAGGTAAAAATATGACTGAAACAAAAAAAAAAGATTTGTGCAGTGTATGAAAAAGGTGCTGTGATGGACTGTGTCAAAAATGGTTTGCAAAGTTTCACGGTACTACGGATCTTGGCCAAATATTTCTTTGCTGCGGGGCTGTCTCACGCATTGGAAGATGTTTAGCAGCACCCCTGGCCTCTATCCATACCTGAAGGCAATAGCAGGAGATAGCCAAATGCTCAAAACACCCAAATCAATGAAGTTATTGGTGAAAATTGAAAAATGTATCCTTCATTTTATGGAAAAAACATCATGGACTTTTTGGCCAGCCCATTATGAGGGAATGGATTGGTTCTGTTAGCCATTGCTCACACAAAAACGTTCCCCATCAAATGTTAAGTGTCTTGTGGCTTAAAAGCTCATCACCAGGCAGAGCTGGAGGGAGGAAAAGAGGCCCATCTGTTTGTACGTCAGTTTCTCCCTAGTATTCAAAAGATGTCTGATGAAGAGCTGTGGAAAACAGGATTCATGTGGAATGTGTAAAAATAAAAAGTTGTGCTAGAATTGGGGGGGAAATGATCAGTCTTTTCATCTTTTCAATTTGAAACAATCGAATTTGGAAACAGTTTTATTTCGGGCCCGTGGCAAGGATCCGTGAAGACTCTATTTATATCCATTATCCTCTCGTCAGCAATACTGCAAAGAGGGCATATCAAACTTAGCTTTTCAGAAGGGCCAAGGAAGACCTGTCCACAGAGGGAACACCTGAACAACGGGCACCTGATATCCTGATCAGGGGAACTACTACCATAGTTCCACTTGTTTAGCTTTAGTGTGGCTTTCTCTCCCAGAACAGACTCAGAAATGGCCTTCTGATGTCGCTGCTTGGAAGGCTGGACTTTAAGTGCCTCTCGTTTTCAGGTGATCAGCCCGCGGCAGACACCATTCTCTTCATTTTGCCACCCTACCATCCAGATCCAAGATACCTTAGTTTGCAAGTTCATCATGGACTTCTCAAAAGTTTTTGGTGGCGCTCTCTGATGGTTACAAAGAATCGCGACAGCTCGGTTGGCACGGTTGTAAGACAGGATCTTCGCTGGGATGTTCTCATCCGCTGTACAGAAAGAACGTGACAGCAGACGAGAGTCAGTCTGCACAAGTGAACACACAATGTGCCTTCCTCGGGGCTGCCGCCCCTCGTGTCCTTGGATGAGCAATTCAAGTTTCCCCAGGCCACAAGGTCAAATCTGAGTCAACACACTCATCTGCCCGCTGCAGCGCCCACCTCTGCAACCTCCCCACCGAATGTAACCCGAGGACAACAGGGAACTGGGACAGACAAGGCCTGCGGCGGAGGATAAGACAAAGGGACCGTGAGTTTTACATTTTAAAATCCCAGGGTAATATCATGTAAAAAATAAAATAAAAAGTATTATTCAAGGACTGTTCTTGTGTCATTCTTTATCCTATGCTAAAATACTGACCTTCCATATGCCCATCTTGGGCTTTTCTGGTTCATACTCTAAAGCCAGTTGACCTATTTATAGAGAACAGTGGGAATGTAGCAGTAACAGGGTTCCAGGGAAAAAAGCGTGCAGATCTGGTGACCCCTTCTGCAGCTGTTTACAATACTACCTATTCTTGAGGAAAAAAATGACAGAAACCTCAAAGAAAGGATTTGCTTTGATATTTCTTTAGTAACCACGACAACCTTACTCTCTCCAACTTAATAGGACATTACAGCATTATGTCTTCTCTCTGTGAGCTTTTAAATCACACACATATGAAACAGGAAATGCAGTCCTTTTCAGAGCAGAAAGAAAGCCCCTGTCAGCGCTCCAAAAGTTGAGTCTAGAAGCTGGGACGGGAATGGGGAAATAGCACTGATTTCATGTTTATACAAACTGAGCCCTCCCTCGCTACGAGAGGTATGCAGGAGAAAAGTTTCCAGTCACAAAGTTAAGGAGAAAAGTGGACCAGACCTAGGACTCCGCTGAACAAGGACAGTGGACTGCATCTGCAGGGAGTGGGCCCCGTGTGGCCAGGCGGTACTTACGGGCGGTGAGCTCTTTGAGCTGCTGCTGTAGCGTGATGGAGGCGTTGTACGTCCGGAACACCTTGGCTGTCAAGCCCTCCATGAGGTCCTGGAGATGCTTATTTAAAATAGCAGTCTGGAGGAGATAAAGCAACAAAGAGGATGTCGGGATTCAGGTAGAAGCCGTACACCCTGGCCCCTTCTGGCAAGCTCTAGGCCACTGATGCCCATGCAGTCACGACTTGCCACATTCCCTGCTCTGCCAGAGGGAGGCTGACAAAGCGGGGAAGAGAATTCCAGAGCACAGGGTTTTGTGACACCTCCCTAAGAAGCCCTTCAATCTTAAGCAGGCTGGTAAAGCGAATTGGTTCTTCCCTGATCAGGTACCAAGGACAGGTCTTGGGTCTCCAGCAGAGATGGCTGGCGTCCAGCCAAGGGACGGGAAGGCTCTGCAGGAGTCAGGCGAGGATAAAGGCAGGGCTTGTCTGCCTCGGTCTCAGGGCTTTGGCCCTGGATTCACCGTGTGCCGGGGAAAGAAGAGCACACAGGATGCCACAGGACACGCTGAAGGGAGAGCCCAAGCCACCCCAGGCAAACCCCTCCTTTAGGAGCTTGTGAGGTGCTGGCTGGACCCCTCTTCAGCCCAGGGCACTCCATCCACTCACATTGAGTCTATCGAAAAGGTCATCCTCGGGCTGTTTGTTCTCCATAAATAATTGCAAGTTCTTAAAAACCTGAAAGAAACAAGCAGAGCCCAGTTATCATTTTTAAAACCTGTACTTTGGGAGACAATTGCAACTTTTAAAGAAAACCCAAAGCACAAGGGACACTCATGCCCTTCGCCCAACGTGCCCGCCATCAACAGATGACCCGATTTACCGGTCTGCAGCCTGCCTGCCTGCTCGCCCTCCTCTCGCATATGCGGGCACGTGCCGGTTACTTGTTCGGAACCACCAGTGGTACTCCCAGAGGGTGCAGGTGTTCCCTACACACACGGTACTCACTGGCTTCATAAGTTTACCCTGGCACCTACATTTATCCAACCGACTGTCCATATTCCAATTTTGTCGGCCGACCTAATCACGTCCTGTGCCCCAAGCCAGTGTGGAGTCCAATCTAAGCTCAGTCACTGCATTTAACTGTCAGGTCCCTTAAGCTCTGTTTCATCTGGAGTATCTCCACAGCCAGCCAAGCCTAAGTACTCATTACACATCAGACTAAAGGGCTGGATTACTGCAGCCCAGTGCTCTGTAGGTCTCTGGTTCAAGCACAATATTTGGGGGGAACCATCAAGCTGCAATACCCTCTTCAGCACCAAGCTCAGAGGTTTAAGGGCCAAAGGGCTACCTTTTCATTCAGTCAGGAGCTGGGGAGAAGCTGAGCAAAGCTACAGATGACAAATGTGCAGCATGACCGGGGAGTACAGAAGTGCAATTAAGCCATCACGACAACGTGGCGGATTAAGTCTTACACTGTTTCTCATGAGGGCACACCTCTACAGCACCCTCTGTTGAATCCTGCTATGGGAGATGGCCCTCACCCTCAAGAGGGTAGCGCCGGGGTTGGAGGCGAGGGCAGGAACTGAAAGGAGGTACACAGGACACCAAAGAACACCTCTCCCCTCTCTTTCAAGTAATTTTTTTCTAGTGCCCAGCACACACAGAGCACACAAAAAGCACTCAACACACGCTTGCTGAATGAATGAGTGGGTGGATGGACGAACAAAGAGGCCTCCCTAACTTACTCGTTTCTCAACAGGGACCTTGTTATAGTATCTGATCGAGTCCTTCCCGGGGAAGTCGAACTCGACCACGTACTCCTGGCCATCCAACTCTGGGTGCAGGCTGATGTGCTCCACGCGCAGCGAGCAGCAGCCCACGGTGTCTGCGGTTTCTCCTTCCTCCTTCTCGTTGCCTGCTCTCAGAGCAAGCTGGCCAGGGACGAGAGAGAGAGAGAAGGGAAGAGAGAGAAGCATAAACGAAGAAACTTGAATCGCACAGGACTGCTAGGAAATCCAAATCAGAAGCCTTCCAATTCTCCTTGGGAACACAGCAGCAGTCCGCAAGGCCTGGGAATTCTGAGTGCTGCCTTGTGGCTTCTTCCTCTACCAAACGAAGGATGGGGACTCGCGGGGTCATTGAACTGCCCCCTAAATCCAAGTTTCTCTTCATTCTGTCTTTTCAGACGGGAATGCAGGAAAGGAAGAAACTTACTGTGTGGTGTTTTTTTTAAAGCAGCAACTGAGGGAGTGTTTCTAGTCTTGGCAATTAGACTCGAAAAGCTAGTCTCTTAATTTTTGAGACAACTCGGAATTTGTGCTAAAAAATAAGCACTGCAAAACTGGTAAACACACACACACACACACAATCTTTTTCTCCTCAACACCAAGACACTGATGTCCCGGGTGCTGCCTTTCAAACTGTAGCCGTGATGCACTAGCAGATTGTTTAACCAACTTTAAGTGTCACAATTTTTTTTTTTAAACACGAAACAAAAATATCAGCACCCACTGCTCACAGGAAAGCTAAAGCGTTGTTCCGTGCAGCTTGTTTCAGTTGCACGAACAGAAATACACTTGGTGTAGGGTCGTGATGTCAAGCCACGTTTGGTAGCTCATGGGAGCGCTTCAAAATGCCACAGTGCTGCTGGCACATGCAGATGCAGGCAAACCCGACCAGTGACCTGTCCGGCTGTATCGGCACAGCAGCAGTGGTGACTGCCCGCGCCCCTCTCCTTCCCCACTGGACCAGACACAGTGGGTGCTGCCACCACCTCCGCAGGACTTCGCACGGGGCCCAGAGGAGAAAATGCTCCGTACGTTTTTGTGAGGCCGAACGACATGGGACGGGAGGACACTCTCACCTTGTCGATGAAGTACAGGGCCACCGCTCTCTGCCGCACTTTCATCTCTTTGGACTTCCAGTCTTCTCGGTACTGGTTCCGGATCTTGTCCACACACTTCTTCAGCCGCCGGGCCGTCTCATATTTCTGCCAGTCTTTCTCACCCTGCAAAAACCACCCCCAAAGGTGGGCTGCTTAGGGATGCTGGGGTAAAGACAGCCTCTAGATATCCAAGCTCGGCACTCTGAACCAAAGAGAAGGAACTTGCGCTTAAAGCAAGGCAGAGCAAGAGGAGCACTGAGCCTAGTGAGAAATCGCGTTGCTCCCTGCACCGTGAAGCGCACCTGGCTCCGTCTAATGACTAAGAGGGCCTCGGGCTTTCGTTCTGTACAGTGTTTACGTCCTTGGGAAAAGCCCACCTGGCGTGCCCCAAGAGCAGTTTGCTGCTAGAGCGGATGCTGGTTCAACTCAAGGGCACTACTCACAGTGTGACGGAGGGAACTGTCACGGAAGCAGAACCGAAGAAAGAGTTTAAAAACGTTACAGCGTGTAACTACAAGGGAACACAATGACTTCTAGGAACAGCCATAATTATTCACCGTTTCGAACTGCATTTAGAAGTATTCTTGATTAGACTGAGGAGACCATGTTCCAGGGAAGCCTTTTCTTTTTAAACATTAGAGCTTTCTGTGGAAGGTTTTAAAACTGAATTCTAAAGCCAGTGAAGGTTTTTAGAAGAGTGTGACAAGGCTGTCGTCAACAGGGACGGGAGATTTCCGTTAGCAAGGACTAACAGTACCAAGGGAGAAAGGGTACGGAAGAAAAATACCATCCAAGATCCCTAGAAAGGCCAGGCAGCATTACGAGGCCTAAAACAGACCGCATGACATGAACACGGGGTGAAATTCAAGAACCCAAGAATCCCTGCTCTTAATCCCTCCACCCCACATCAAGAGGAGCAGCAGCGATTCGACCAGTGTCTGCCTATGACACAGACACACGGTCCTTGAGGCCTGAGGACTGTGGTTACAGCAACTGTCCTTCTGAGCATGAGGGTGTGTGGGGTACGTGGAACAAGAATGCCCTCTACCCCCTAGCAAACGCTCAGGGATGAGGGCCTGCCCGGGCATGCTAGGGGCTGTCAGCACTCTCCCACAGCTGGGAGAGGGCGGGCTTCATGTACTCGTTTGGCTAAAACAAGCGGTTCGGTAACTCCACGCTGTGGGTGGGTGGTGTGCAATAGTAGTTTGGTGACACAGAAGTATCCAAGTTCTGTTTCCTAACAATGAGAAGCTGAAAACTTCTTCGTGATTTTCCGAAGTACATTCTGACATTTAAGAGTAAGAAAACATATGATACAAACTGTCCTTACGTAACAGTCAGTAATACGTCTCCACGACATCACCCTCACACGAGACGGGGCACAAAAGGTTCGCCTTCAACAACACAGCCTCCAGCTCAGGAGTGGGCTCTCTCCTCTTACTCTAAGGCGGCAGTCCCCAACCTTAACGGCACCAGGGACCGGTTTGTGCAAGGTAATTTTTCCAGGGACGGGGCGGGGGGCTGGTTTGGGGATGATTCAGGCGAGTTACATGCAAGCTCACCACCTGCTGTGCAGCCCAGTTCCTAACAGGCCCCGAGGTCGGGGACCCCTGCTCTAGAGCACACAGGCCCACCAAAGCCGGACTCTGACCCTTCAAAGTCTTGCAGAATTTATTTCCTCGTCCCTTAGGCGTGTCACCAAACCAAGGCTCATAAAACCCAACGAACAGTTGGTTCACAGAGGACGTCCCAAGACTAACTTTCCTTCCTGTGAGGGTCGGGCTCCTGGCACAGGGACCCAGGCTTCTCGCAAACAGGACACAGGGATGAGGTGGGGGCAGGAGCCACCTTGCCTACAGGGCTGTAGCAGGGGAGCACGGCCTCCGGGAGGTGTGTTTATCCTTGCCGCCTCCAGGTCCCTGAACAGAATCCAGAGTAAAATGCACTTGAATAATTCTTTCAGAATACTTCTAAAAAGTAAAGTACGTTTTGATCTTCCAAGCAAGGTCTTTATCCAAACCACCTCAGTGAAGCAAGGTGTCCACTGCAGAGCGGCTGCCTCTAACCCCTGGTCCTTCCTCCCCGCTCAGCCGACCCTCTACAGTGGACAAGAATCCAATTTGATCAGTTACGCAAAGCATCCTCTGGGTAACGTTTTTATTTTAAACCAGTGGGCCCACCGCATTTTCTCTCTCCTTTAATATAACCGCTTGCCCGTTAAGCACAGCGGGTCAGTGGGGTCAGGATCTGGGTCCAGGAGGGCAAAGTGGGGGGTGAGCAGACCCTGTTCTCAGATTTGTGCTGGGGAACGAGGACAGCTGCCAGTGTTCTCGGGTGGCTCTTTCGTTACTTCTCACTTCCCTGGTGCACCGTGTGAGGCTGCCACTGAGCAGGGCGCCAAAGAAGTGAATGAATGGCCTTCTGAACCCCACACGTGTATCGTTTCAACAAAGGACGGGACAAACTGTGGTCTGAAGATACAATACAACCACCTGTCCACACGTCCCCATTTTATAACACATCTATCCTTTCATTATGGGTTTGCAGACAATTTATATTTTATTTAAATACTTTTTCAAGATACAAGCATTATTTCCTTCCAGTCCTTTCTACTTCGAAAGCTTTTATGTTATCACATTTAAGTGTACAGCTTAATCCGTTTCGGCCCACTACACCTGCCCATCGTGACAGACTATTTTTTATCATTCCGCTGTGTTCCCTCACGCCCCCTCCCAGTTAATCACCAAAGAAGCCACCGCTGATCCTTTCGCCCGACTGCTATCACCGTAAATTATCTTAGCCTAGTCCACAATACTATGAAAACGGTTACCGTGCAGTACAGACTCTCACGCCTGGCTTCTCCGTGTGTTTTCGGGATTCGTCCACGTCACTCCATTTACCAGTGGCTTACCTCTTTTAATCGCTGGTAATGTGGTCTACTCGAAGACTATCTATCCCTGATGTGTCTGACTACACCGTAATGTAATGTGTTTATCTCTTATGCTGACGGACCCCTGGGATGTTTCCAGTTTTGGACTCTCATCTAATATGGTCTAAAAGAAGCAAATGGAAGGAAGGGTCTAGAGGCTGTGGGACGAATAATGGCTAAGAGTTTTCTAGAATAAAAATACACCAGTCCTCAGGCTTCCGGTCAAGATGGTGATGCAGGCAGACATGGCTCGCCTCTTCGCACAACCACTCAAAATTACAAGTAAAATATGGAATAGCCATCGCTCAGGATGGTCAGAAATCGAGTTGAATGGAAGTCTGATAACCGTGGCACTGAAGAAACCACATCCATCCAGACTGGTAGGAGGGACGAGAAACAGGCTGGCCCCATGCCTGCGCGGGTAAAAATTTGGGGGGAGTATCTCGGAAGCACAGTCCCAGACCCACATCAGGCCCCCCAGTCCAGCATTCCAGGGCCAGGAAGTCACGTCCCCACAACTTCTGGCTGCGAAAACCAGTGGGATTGAGCCGGTGGAGGAGGCTGCTGGAGCCCCAAGCAGTTCCTCTTAAAGAGCCCACACATGGACTCACCTACTCAGACTCATTCCCTCTGAGCTCCAGCACAGGGTAGCAACTGGAAAGGCACCAGTGGCATGCAGGGAGAGACTGAAGTGTCTGGCATCAGGATGAGCAGAGGCCATTGTCCCTTTGCTGTGCCCTTCCCACCACAGAGCTGGTAGGCCAGTGCCAAATCCGAGACTCCATCAACCTGACTAACACTGTGTGACCCACCTTGGAGATCCAGAGGCTCTACCTGTCCAACTTACGGGCCCACCCAGGCTACTTTTCCTTAAGAATGACTGGTCTTGGCTCCTAAATCCTACTAAACAAGCAACAGCTAGCTTCAATGAGCCCCAGACACAGCCAGGTTAGAGTCAAAAGCTTGGCTTCACCTGGGAATCTCCAAGCCCAGCACAAATAGCAGCCATCTCAGACTGCTTTACAGCTCAGGCAGGGCGGTTCTGGGCAAAATGCAGGTAGGGGCTGACTACCTTGGCCTGCACCACCCAAGAAACCCCAGGGCCAGTGCACCCAGTGGACAGCTACAGACCATGTCAGAGCACCACCACCCTGCCCCTGCACAGCTGATCCTCCATGGAGGGTAGAGGTTGGTGGTCAGTGGTCACAGCCAGTCCTTGCAGCTGTCTGGGCTGGGTAAATCCCTCCCATTGACCTGCCAACAGCAACCAAGGCTCAATTGCAAGAGAAGGGTGTACTCAGCCCACATGAAGGGCACACCTTGAGTACCCAGCTTGAGTGAAAGGGGAGGCTGTGCCACTGGACCCTACAGGACACCCACTACATTAGGCCACACTACTAAGACACTGAGTCAAAGCAGCTCTACCCAATACATAGAAACAAACACAGGGAGGCTGCCAAAATGAAGAGACAAAGAAACATGGCCCAAATGAAAGAACAGATCGAAGCTCAGGAAAAAGAACTAAATGAAATGGAGATAAGCAGTCTATTAGATGCTGAGTTCAAAACACTAGTTATAAGGATGCTCAAGGAACTTAGCGAGGACTTTAACAGCATAAAAAAGATCTAGTCAGATATGAAGGAAATACTAATTGAGATAACAATTTATCAGAAAACAACAGTAGAGTGGATGAAATCAAGAATCAGATCAATGATTTGGAACATAAAGAATAAAAAACAACCACTCAAAACCACAAGAAAAAAGAATTTAAAAAACCACTCAAAACCACAAGAAAAAAGAATTTTAAAAAATGAGGATAGTACACACAGTCTCTGGGACAACTTCAAGAGGTCCATTATTAACCTCATAGGGTTACCAGGAGAAGAGAAGAGCAAGAAATTGGAAATCTACCTGAAAAAAGAGTGAAAGAAAACCTCCTTCATTTGCTGAAGGAAATAGACATGTAAGTCCAAGAAGCACAGAGTGCCAATTATGATGGATGCAGAGAGGTCCACTCCAAGACACATCAGTTATTAAAAGGCCAAAGGTTAAAGATAAAGAGAGACTCTTCAAAGCAAGAGAAAAGAAGTTAGTTACCAGAAGATTGACACATGGGAGGGGTGTGGGAAGAATGGGAGGAGAATCAAGGGGATGAAGAAGTACAAACAGGTAGTTACATACTATCCACTGGAACGTCAAGTACAGCAGAGGAAATGGAGTAGCCACCGAACTTATACACATGACTCATGGACATGAACAGTGGTGGGGGGACTGTCCGAGAGTGGGGGCTGCTGGGTGGAAGGGGCAAAGGGGTTAAAAGTTGAGGCAACTGTAATAGCATAACCAGTAAAATGTAATCAAAGAAAGACATCAGTGCTCAGACTGAAAGTTTCGTCTGAGTATCTGTAACGGCATGTCTATACTCAGGCTACAGCACAGGGAAACCACGGACCACCAACTATAAAGACGCATTCTTTATTTGACAAAAGAGTCGTGAGGGTGAAAA
>PVKM010029458.1:0-17774 GCA_004027735.1 Carollia perspicillata | reverse complement strand
TTTACTCTGCCTTGAACTTTCTTTAGGTATTTATAAAGCTATCTCTCTCCCTTCCTTCAAAGTTCTACTCAGATGTCACATTAGAGAGACTTCCCCAGATCTCTGTATAAAACATCACCCCTTCCCTCAGCACTCTCCATCTTCTCTCCTTGTACTGCCTAGCACTCTATCTGAATGTGTATATAATTATTTACTAATGATGTACATGCCTTTACTGAATGGGAATCTGCATGAAAGCAAGGACTTTATTTTGTTTGTTCACTGTTGTCTTCCCAATGTCTAGAACAGTAGGTGCTCAATAAATGTTGATTGAATGATTGAATGAATGAATATGAAATATTGGGATAATAACTATGAAAATGTGAAATAAATGAGATCATAATAGCACCTACCACATAGGGTTGCATGCATATTCAATATGATAATAGATGATATAAAATGCTTAGAACAAAAGCTCAATAAACATTAACTATTAATGTTAATATTAATCAAACTTGTTTTGATATCCAAGAGGTCGATCTGCTGGTGGGAGTAATTCTCAAGATATTGGGAAAATCAAAGTCTGTTGAGTGACAGCACATTAGCTTAAGAAAAATTCATCAAAGATAAAGCAGGTAGGGGGAGGGCTGGGTGGATGGGCTGGGGTGGGAGTAAAAGACAATTTTACTTGAACAACAATTAAAATTTAAAAAAAAAAGATAAAGCAGAACTCAATAGGTGACTTGAGGGCCTGGAGTTGTGTCCAGGTGTCCAGGCTGAAATAGAAATACTGTAGACCTAGTAAGATGGGGCTGGTGGTCAGACCCCCAGGAAAACTAGGGACCATATCTCAAGAGCAAGCTCCAGTCCCATTGATTGAAGAATGAAATGAAGTGAAAATTATTGCTGTGCTCTTCAGAGAACATTCAGGTATTTTCTACTTAGTACCCCTTCAAATTTGTGGGGGAGAAAGGGCAAGCATTGCATAAATAGATTCTCTCTAAGGCACTGGGCGAGGCAGGGGCCCGGCCAGGTCTTGAGTGCATTGTATCTAGAAGTACAGTGCAGAGGAAGAGAAGGCGAGCAGAAAGGCAGAGAGCATGACCATCAGAGAGGCCTCTTGGAAAAAGAGTTAGAGGCTCCTTTTATTAGAGGAAAAATTCAGGGACTTGAGGGGACAATGATAGGCAGTTATATTAGTTTGCTAGGCTGCATAACAACCAACCACAAATCGAATGGCTTTAACAACAGAAATTTATTATCTCAGATTTCTGGATCCTAGAATTCTGAGATGAAGGTGTCAAGGTCATGGTTCCTTCTGAGGATTGTGAAGGAAAATCTGTTCATGCTTCTCTCCCACCTTTTGGTAGTTTGCTGGCAACCTTTGACCTTCCTCAGCTAGTAGACGTATCACCCCAATCTCGGCCTTCATCTTCAAATGGTGTTCTCCTTGTGTACATGTTTGTGTCCAAATATCCCCTTTTCATCAAAACATGAGTCAGATTAAAGCCCACCCTAATCATCTTATCGTAACTCAATTACCTCTGTAAAGACTCTATCACAGTGTAAGTTCACCTTTTGAGGTACTGGGGATTAAGGTTTCAACATATGAGGGCTTTTTTTTTTTTCCAGGGGGTGCGGGGGACACAATTCAACCAAAAACAACAAACAAAAGCTGGCCAGCATGTACACATAAATGGGAGAGATCACGTTTATAGAAAAACACAGGACCTCCAAAGTCCATTAGTCAGGGGCTGAAGGAAGAATACAAACTAATGTTAAGATTTTCACAAAAGAAAGCGTTTAAAGATACAGATACAAGTGGTTGAACAGAGAAGAGGACAAGTGATGAAGCATGGTTGTCCGTGGCTGCTGTTTTCCTAAATGGCAGTTGTTGCCACAGTGAGTCGGATAATCCAGGAGTGTGGTGAAGATCCCCGTGAATGCAGGGAGGACACTGTGCTGTGTCGGGCTTTAGAGCTTTCAGGCTGGGTTTGAATCCTGGTTCTACCACTTAACAAACATTTGGACTTTAACAAAGTAATGTAAATTCTTTGGCTTCACATTCCTTAACTGAAAAATGAGCATGGTGGTACCCATCTCATTAGGTTGTGGAGATAATTCAATGGGAAGACATGTGTAAAGTGCCTTTGCTGTTCCTAACACTTCACTAGAATTTATGGGGAAGTGATCCCAGGGGTATATCTAATGTAGGACTTTTCCCAGAGGTGAAGAGGAGAAAGTGATTCTCAGGATGTCTAAGTAAAGTTACCCAAAGCAAGAATATTTATTTTAAGGAAATAGGCCACCTGGAAAGATAGACATTTATCCCAGTTTTGTTTTCAAAATAGCTTGTCTTTCTTCTGCAAATTCATTTTGATAAGGCTCTCTCTTTTCCAGAGAGATTATTTTCATAGTCTCATTTAACTGAAACATGCATTCATTTTTCTTTAAAAAAAATCTTTGCGCTTTTCTCTTCTTGAGAATGAGAAATAACCCTATTTTATAGAAAAAAATCATAGCCCTTAAGTCTGTGTTAGAAACAAACAAAAATGCATTAATTTTTTTATAACAATAGTAAGAGTACTGGGAGTCTACATTTTCCCCCTATGAAAGTTTACAAAGCCTCTTTCCATCTTTGAATTTTTAAGTTTCTGTTTATCCATGGCAAGCAGGGATTTCCCCAAACTGCTGTTCTCCTGACGTGTGTGTAAAACTTAGAAAGTGATTTGAAATTCTTCTTTACTATAAAAAGCAATCAGAGATGGTATATGTATGGACTAATTATTGTGAAGATGGGTGATGTGTTTTGGTATCTAATCATATTTTATCTGTGAAGAGTGATGCATTCCAAGTGACTTGATCTTGCTTTCATTTAAACAAAAAATGAAAGAATTAATCACTGGCTGAAAACACCTAGTGAAGAATCACCCAGATGTCATGTGACCATTCAAACCCAGATTTCCAGGTGGTTGTGGCCTCAAACTTCTTGGTTAAGCATTGAGGCCTGGATGAATTGTTTGGAGCCTGTGTTCCAGACGTTTGCCAGTAGATTCATGTAAATGTTAAGTAAGCTCATTTATCTCCTTTTACTTTTTGCACATTGATGTGAGCTTTATATGGAGAAATGAATCATGCATTTTAGAGAATCAATAAGCTATATCCTGTTATATATTATACATAGTGCTTAACTCTATCTAAAGCAGTTTCAAATGTACTTGTCCATTTTTTTTACCTCCCTCTTGCTCCCACCTGTGGTATGCTAAAACTTCTCTCTGGTCATCAATAACTTCTTTGAGGTGAGTCCTCAAACACCAATTCAAAAGAATCTATGCACACCAATGTTCATAGCAGCACAATTTACAACAGCCAAGTGTTGGAAGCAACCAAAGTACCCATCAGTAAATGAGTGGATCAAAAAGCTATGGTACTCAGAATGGCCATCATAAACAAAGCAGCAAACAACAAGTGTTGGAGAGGTTGTGGAGAAAAGGGGACCCTAGTGCACTGTTGGTGGGATTGCAGACTGGTACAACCACTATGGAAAACAGTATGGAATTTTCTCAGAAATCTAAAAATGAAACTGCCTTTTGACCCAGCAATTCCACTGCCAGGATTATATCCCAAGAACCCTGAAACACCAATCCAAAAGAACTTATGCACCCCAATGTTCATAGCAGCACAATTTACAATAGCCAAGTGTTGGAAGCAACCTAGGTGCCCATCAGTAAATGAATGGATCAAAAAACTATGGTACATATACACAATGGAATTCTATGTGGCAGAAAGAAAGAAGGAGCTCCTACCCTATGCAACAGCATGGGTGGAACTGGAAAGCATTATGCCAAGTGAAATAAGCCAGACGGTAAAAGACAAATACCATATTATCTCACCTTTAATAGGAACCTAAGTAACAAAACAAACAAGCAAGCAAAATATAACCAGTGACACTGAAATAGAGAACAGGCTGACAGTAACCAGAGGAGAGAGGGGAGGGAATTTCAGGGGAAAGAGGGAAGGGATAACAGGAACAAGTATTAAGGACACGTGGACAAAAACTAAGAGGGGTTGGAAATGGGAGGGAGGTGGGGAGAACTGGAGGGGGTGGACCGGGACAGGCGTAAAAGACAGAAAACTGTACTCGAATAACAATTAAAATAAAAATTTTTTAAAAAATTTAAAAAAAGCTATGATACATTTACATAATGGAATACTATGCAGAAGAAAGAAAGAAGGAGCTCCTACCCTTTGTGACAGCATGGATGGAGCTGGAGAGCATTATGCTAAGTGAAATAAGCCAGGTGGTGAAAGACAAATACCGTATGATCTCACCTTTAACAGGAGCCTAATCAGCAAAACAAACAAGCAAGAAAAATATAACCAGTGACATTGAAATAAAGAATAAACTGACAGAAGCCAGAGGGGATGTGGGAGGTGATAACAGAAGAAAAGAGGGAGAAGGGTCATCAAGGAGCATGTGTAAAGGACTCGTAGACAAATCCAAAGTGAGTTAGGATCAAGGGTGGGAGGTGGGAACGGGAGGGGTGGGGGGGAGTGATGGGAGGAAAATGGAGACAACTGTACTGAACAACAATAAAAAACTGCCCTTTATTTCTATAAAAAATAACTCTGAATTCTGCGGACACTCCTCACTTTCTCTTGCTTGAGCATCTCACTAGCACTTTATATTCTGAACCGTCTCTTCTCTTCTTAGTTTCGAGAGTACCACAGCCCACAGCTTTTCTCCAACTTCAACAATTTTTAATTCGCAGTCATCTTTCAGGTTCTACAGTCTTTTCCTTCATTTCATTTTGGTTTTTATCAGTTATGTCATGCATAGTATTCACAAATAGTTCTACCCTTGGTTTCCTCTCACTACTCTCATAGGTGTTTGCTCTGCTATTTGTCTTCATATTTCTAAATGATACACTATTTCTGAATTTTCCATTTTAGATTTCCAACCTAGGAAGATGAGTATTTCTGTTGTTTATACCTTCTTTTCCTGGCAAACATACTCTTTGTCCATCTCTTCATCTCCTGTCTTTCTTTCTCTCTTTCCCCTCATCTTTCTAAGAAAGTATAGCATATATTTTGGTTAAATCAATAACCTATATTTACTTTAATACAATTATATAAGTAGTATTACTTGTATAATATACTTAAGGTTACAATTCCTTTTCGTACAACTTTTTGTTTTCCCTGGTATTAATAATTGCCACACTTTCTCCCTCTGTGTTTATTAAATTTACTAGCTGCTATAATAAAGAAAACTTCAAATCTCAGTGACTGAACACAATAGCAGTTTATGTCTTACACATAAGAAATTCAATGCACATGTTTCTAATAGTTGGTGGGAGGCCTTTTCTGGGTAAATCAGGGGCCCAAGCTCTGCTCTATCCCCTAGGGTCTCAGAATTCTCTGTTGAATCCTTTATATTCTTCAGGCAAGCCAGGGTGGAACAATATTGGATGTGAATATTTGTAATATTGACATGAACATTTCTATGTGATATATCGGAAGTGGTATGCCTAACTTTCATTCATAGTCTGTTGGTCAGAATTCAAAGCATACACCCTAAACTCCTATATGCAAAGGAGGTTAGAAATGGAGTCTAACCATATTTGTAAGAAGAAAAAATAGGAATTGGGGTTTGGTAAACATATTGCTGTCTTTGTTATTCCAATCAGCGTGTATGTATTTAACTCTCCCTCCCACAGATAGAACACAATCAGTCATTCCACTAAAAAAGAAGTACTGCAAAGCCCTGGCAGTCACTGCTTGCCCATCGAAGATCAAGATCCTCAGGTGATACACAGTCCTCCATCAGGTCTGGAAACGACTTTTCAAGGTCCAACAATCTATGCACTAAAAGACAAGTAATTTACCTCCCTCATTCCTCCAACACACACACTCACTAGGCAATGGAAGGGCAGGCAAATTGAATAAAAGGTATTGTATAGTCATTGGTACATAGCAATTATGGAATCCTATGAGTGGGATTTCAGTTCCCAGGTATTAACAAACATTCCAATCAGCAAATTAGCAAAAGAGCTTTGCTTAGACCATGATTTTGTTCTCTGGAAAGGATCTCCTTATTCATTGTTTTTCATGCCTCTTAAATCAACTTTCTTGGAAATTATTTCTTGCCCCATATTTTCCGTTGACACATCAGAAGTGGGTGTTGATGGGTGTGTCTTCCTTGGAGACTGGTAGGTTTTAACGCACTGTTTCTGCCTGGGGGTTGCCTGAAGACTTAGCTAATTGTCGTAGGCCTTCTGAGGCCAGGTTTACGGTACTCATGAGAGTACACAAAATACTGTATTTTAAGTCTATTTGTTTACAGTCATTTCCATGTTCACCCAAAGATCTTTCCTTGACATAGTTCTCAATCCTATCATCTTTATAGCCTTTGCTCTGTTTCTCTCTCTCTCAAGTCATGGCAGTTACCTGGAAGTCATATGAAACCAGGGCATATATGGGAATGTAACACCTTTAATGGTCTTTGCCATAAGGCTGTATCATTTCAATTAACTGAAAATTCTTGAAGTCTTTTAAAATCTAAATACTTCATCTTCAAACTCTGCATCAGAAGTGCAAATCACCTCTTTATGTTTAAGCACACCAAAGAACTCTTTTATTTAAAGAGATCATTCCTGTTACTCCTGGAGCCATGTTCTCCTGTTTCACTTGGGACTGGTCACTCTCTGGGCCTCATGCACAGAAAAAGTGCTGAAACATCTCTTTATATTCAGGAACATAGTCTGGAAACCTTTTGTGCTGATGTTTTAAAGCCCCTGTGTCCTGAATCCCATTTTCGGGATATGGAATTTGATTTTCCTCTATGAATACAATACGATAAGAAGTTAGTTCATTGCCGTTTAATAGCTATTAAAAGAAGACAAGAGGCTCTCGGGTCAGAAACAAAGGACTATATTATTCACGGCATAGCAAACAGCACGAGCATCATACTTGTGCCAGTTGCTCTGCTCCCAATCCCTGTGGAAGCCATGTGAAGGGGTGCAGGTGAATGCCAATGCTGTGCACATAGTGAGTTGCTTTATAGGAGAGGGGCACGTAGTTTGAGCACTTCCTGTTTTATAACAAACAATAAGCAAGCCTGCTCTTTGTCTCAGAGGGAGACATTGCCTCATTTCTGAAGGTTGTTTGCTGCAGACTTAACAATAAGAAATGGTCATAAAGATCAGTCAGGACCTTACTTTTTGGCAAAGTCAAAAAGAATGTGCAGGGACACTCAGAGCCCATGCAGATTGCTTTACCCAACACCCATTTGTGCTGCACCCAGTCTATGCACTGCCTAGATTTACTCAACTGTAGTTTTCTTCTAAACAATATCAATGTCCCACCGGGGCCAACACTGATGGTCCACTAGGATTATCCGAAAGGCAAGGACAAAATCTGTTTCAACCATTGGATCCCTAGCACATATCACAGTGCATAGTATGTGGTAGGTAATCAATTCATAACCCAAATAAACTGTGAGACTTAAGTGATTCACCCAATGAATGACATTATATTCTAGAAGCTCAGATAAACCTCACACACACATATACACATACACACACAAGTATTCTTTTGGAAACACAAGAATAGATACCGGTTTTTTTTAAGAGTATGCATCCCTTGATACTGAGTATTTCTCTTTCTCTCCTACTCAGTTCACTCATCTTCCACAATCTCCAGAGCCTCTCAATTGACAGACTCTATGGTTTACCTAAAATAATCTTAGTTTGGAATCCTTATTTGCCTAACTCCAAAACCTATGCCTTTCCACTACATAATTTTGTCTGTCATTGTATTTTGCTTGAGATAGTATCAAATAAAAGTCTAATTATTTCATTTCTAGACTAGTCTTAGTAATTGCTCTAATTCCCTCATTCTTAAACAGAGGTGATTTTGCTCCCCAGGGGACACTTGGCAATGTCTGGAGACACTTTTGGTTGTTGCAACTAGGGTAGCAGGTATTACTGGCATCTAATGAGTAGAGGTCAAGGATGCTGCTAAACATTCTACAAAACGCAGAACAGCCTCCACAACAAAGAAGTATCCAGCCCACAGTATCAGCAGTGCTGAGGCTGAGAAATGCTGCTCTGATATGTAGATGGATGGGGCTTCTCCATACTTAAAATGCCATAGACCAGTTCTCCGGCTAGCTGCACAGGAATCCATTATTTCCCCCACTTTCCTCCTTTCTTTAGTGTTTCAGAAACTTAAATTTCCCTTTCCCTGAAAAATAAAGTCATTATTTGTTCAACCACCATAATCTTCTTGTCCTTTTTTAGTAACATGTTTGTCTTTATAAAACAAATAATCTCAAGAAAAGAGTGTATGTCAAATTGTATGAATTAAAGATTCACTACAATCCCAAAGATGCCCTGTCCATCTTACCCCTGTCTCCCAGCCATCCTTATAACTTCACCGTGTGGTCTGACTTATTACTCTCTGCTATTTCGGCAACAATGACACAGTGGGCATTCCACATGATTGTATTTGCCTTGAGCAGAGAAATGGCGTTTGAGATTATTTCAAAAGAGAGCTAGCCCACTAATATGACCCTTTATTTAAATATTGGATCTACTTGAACCCAAAGTCCCTAGAAGTTGAGAAGAGTTAACCACAGTAAATTGACTGAATGTTTCTGGATGTGTATTTAGACTGAGGCAGGAAGTAATATAAACTACAATAATCCACCACCAGATAAATCTTATTTGCACAGCAATGTGACCTGACATAAATCAGGATAAACAGGTAAATCAAGACGGGAAAGGCTGGCATGTAGACTTCATTTCCAGACCTAAGAGATTAGAGACAAGTTTAGAATGGCATATGAGCACAGACCTACAAATGTATACAGATTTCTTTTAACTCTTCCCTCAGATGGAATGTCTTTACCTGTCAGGTTATTTGTCTGCCTGATATTTCAAAGACTCTGGTTTGCATCATCTATTGAAAAGCACAATAATCTTGGGATTTTTCATTTATTAATAATATTGGAAATTAAATGGCAGGTTCAAGAAATTAAATGGCTATATGGCAGGTTCAAGTCTAGCCCAGAACAGTTCAAACATTGCCTGGTTTTTCAGCTCTCTCCATGTAGCTTATTGTGAGAGAACTGAGGCCCTTGGCCTCAATGCATTTCTGCTTTTCTTAGACACTATTCTGATACTCATTCCCAGCAAACCTACTCCCTCCCTGCAGCTGCCAGCTTCTCTCTCCTGCTACCCACCCTGATTTCTGGCTCCACAGTGATCCACTCAGCAATGATCCAGACTCATAATTCAAGGGTGTAACTCCACATTCAGGGGCAATGAGTGTTTTTCCATGAAAGGTAGTTAGTGCTGGAGCCTATGTCTTCTATTACAGGAAATTACATCAAGCATCAATTTAACTTACAGGATCTCCAGTTTTTTTAAGGGAAGAGAAAAGGGAGGTGTAAGAAGAGGAAAATAAATTCACAAATAGTATTTTGTTGAAATATACCAGAAATGGAGCTTGAAGTGCCAGAAGAGTGTTCCAAACACCCTTTTAAAAAATTATTTTCCATGAATGTAAGGAGCGAATCCAGCACATAGTTTATTACTGGAATCAAAGTTTGTCCAATACGATAGTTAAAAGGCTACAATAGCTTCCCATAACTCAAGTGGCTGAAGCCTAAATGAATGGAATGGGAAGCTGATGGCAAGTTAAGGGAAGGGGTTTTCCTAAGCACCAAGACATTTCTCAGAGCTCTAAGACAGAAAGGAAGTGAAGATGGGTAGAAGATTAAACCAGAAAATAAAGTAGTCACCTCCTTTAAAGAAAGGGGAGCTATTTTTAATGCCTTCATCATCTAAGGAAAGAGGTAAAGAATAACAAGAATTGAACATTGTAGTTAAAAATTCAGTAACAGCTTGTTCTCATTTGGTTTAATTTAGTCCAGCAGATTAAGTACCATGTCCAACTCCCATCCAAAACTGTCACAAGATTTTACTACACTGAATTTCTATTCTTTGTTTCTCTCTGTCACAGCATGTGCTGGTTCTTCTCCCTCTGCCTGCTTGTCCTCCCCCCTTTTCCTCTCCTCCTTTCCTGAACACCATATTCCAAGCAATGGAGACTAGGTTGCTATTAACTTTTAAAGGAAAATATCAAGTAACTGAAGTCATTTCTCATAAGATTATGAAAATGCTTACATATGAAATGGTCCCTGGGGCCCTACTGGTATAAAGAATGGCTCTTCATCACCTTTCTCCCTACCCTGTAGGCCCCCCAGGCCTGTCCTGGAAAGACATTAGAAATAGAGTAAACAGTAAAGACTGATGACAACATTTGAAAAACGAAGAATGTTGGAATTGGGGAGAGGGATATGTGGATGGGGATTAGACAAAGCTGAGGGGCAGTGGGACATACATCTGCTGGTCTATAGGGGACTGTTGCCTTTTTTTGGCATGTTAGCTGTTGGGGGGAGGTAAGAATTGGTAATGGGACAACCATACACTCTTTCCCTCAAAAACTTTCCTAAGCAGCTCGACATCACAGGACGGACCTAGCCATCCTTGTGTTCAGGCTAATGAGGGAAAAATACAGGAAAAAGGAAAGAAGAAAAATACCTTTCATGTTTGTTGGAAGGCTTAAAGTCAGAAATCTGCTCTGAAGAGGCGAAAAATCCATGTACTGTACAAATAATTTGTATTACATATACAATTTTGTAAACTTCTATAAATATTTTTGAGAATAGATCATATATGTAAAAATTAATTTATAAAGGGAAAATTTTATTTTTTTAATGAAAGAAGCCCCAGTAAAATCATCAGACCACCTGGTATCTCTAGTCAGACTTCGCTACCAATAGAAAGTAACCTAACCTTGGTCATCCATTCTTCTCTGCCTCCCCAACACTTGTTACTTAAATCTTCTTTTCCACTTTTCACATCTGAAAGTAATTATCTATTAATGCACCTTTTCTGCCCACAACCATAAGACTTTTTAAAGAAAAACTCCATCATTTTCAGCTCTGTAACTGCCTGAGATAACGGGGATCTTTAAATGTTGAACAAATGAATGAAATTTCTGCATATCAATCTCCTTTCTTATTCCCATTAAAGAGCCATTGTGAGAGTAAAGTGAATGAAGGTAGGTAAAAGTGTCATTAAAAGGCAATGTATCACCAGTAATCACTTAGAGGACAATGACAACAAGATAAATATCGAATGTTAGCAGATGAAGGAAAGAAATACTTGAAAGGAGTGATCCGACTGACAGCCCATTGGCTGTCACCCCAGCCATCTTACAAAGGTCTAATAATAGCCAAGGAAGACCTACTCTGAAGCTACCAAAGGCAAAGCCCATAAGTGACTATTAGTCATTGCACTAGTTCTCCCTCTTGTCCAATGTATGAAACTGAACTTGTGTTGTTTTTGGATAAGTCTTCCTATCCTGATACCCCAGTGGATGCACAGGAGCATGTACCTCTCCCTTTGACTTCCATCTGAAGTTGATCTAATCCAGATGCAAGATTTTTCAGAGACATTGTAAAACACTCCTTCTGGGAAGCAAACAAAAGAAAGCAAAAGATAATGAACTGTATGAGCCCGAATTACCCATTAAGGGGTTATACTGAGGTCTGATAATGAGTTAACTCCGTGTTGTGTGAACGCCGCAGATAACGCTGAGAAAAACACTTCGTTTCCTCTGCTCGCCCTTTTGAGGGTCACTGAAATTATGAATGTCTTTACCAGTTGGTGGAAAATATACACTTTCTACTTATTACATTAAGTGAAGTAATATTTTTAGTTGGTCTTTTAAGTCCCCTCTTCCTTTGTGAGTTAGGCGAGACCCTTGGTAGCAGTGAGACCATGGGCAAAATCATTTTTAGCTTTTTGATCTTCAGTTTCTTGATTTAAAATAGGGGGTAGGTTACTCACTTCACAAGATCAGTGGAAAAAATAAATGACAAAAACCTCTATAAGAGTTTTAGCAGAGTGCACGGTGCATTTTACATCCTCTGTATGATGGTAGCAGATGGTGTTATCAGTCTGCTGTCAGACAATTTGTTAGTATTGCCATGCTTTATTGTTTGTTTATGTACTTTGTTTTACACTAGGTATTTACCACCTCAGTACCAAAAAAAAAAACAAGAAAGAGACAAAGTTTCCCAGAAGCCAGTGGGCTACTTTTTCCCCAAGGTGATAGAGGATAGCCAGAAACTTTGAGCATCAATAGTATTGATATTAGCCTGAGGAAGACACATATTGAAATGCAGTGATGTCTGTACCCCCAAAGTAGCCCAATTTAAAAGAATGACAACACCAAATGTTGGTGAGGTTGTGAACCATCTGAAACTTACCTTTCATTGGTGAGAATGTGAAATGGTACAATTGCTTTGGAACACAGTCTAGCAATTTCTTATAAAATTAAATATATACCTTCCCTGTGACCCAGCAAAGCCATTCCTTTGGGTACTTACCCAAAGGAAACAAAAACATGTGTTGACAAAATACACTACGAAATTGGTCATAGCAACATGATTCATAATAGTCAAAAACTAGAAACAGCCCAAAGATCCATCAGTAGAAGAATGGATAAACTGTGGCATATAATGAACTACTACAACAAGAAAAAGGAACAAACTACCAGATGTCAGATGCATCAAAAAAATGTTGAGTGAAAGAAACCCCACACAAGGAGAACATGCCATACGAATCCTTTTACATGACATTTTATAAAGAAAAACAAATCCATACTAGAAAAACCTTAGCCCAGTAGTTGCTTCAGGGATAGGAGCAGAAGAGGAAATGTTGTAAAAAGATGAGAATTTTCTCTTATCTTGATAAAACTGAGGGTTGCCCAAATGCGTAATTTGAAATACTCCACAAATGTACGTCTAAGATTTGTACATTTCATCATATGTATAATTATATCAAATGAAAGAAAATAAACAAATAGCAAACTACTTAATTATATGCAGGCTGATATATTTAGGTGAAATATACTGATAGCGACAATTTATTTTGAAATGCCTCAAAAAATAAGATGAATTAACAGATAGATAGAGGCCTGGATAGATGGATATACAGTGATAAAATAGAGTAAATGAGAATAGTACAACTACGTGTTTGATATGCAGGTGTTCACAGTAAAATTCTTTCAACTTTAATGTATATTTGATTATTTTTGAATATTTAAATGTCTTGAATATCTGAACTGTTGGGGAAAATATAGCGGTGGCAAAATATTTTCCTGTCTAGAGGAGCGATCCTTTAACTTCCCTTTGACATAAAAGTTTTACTCTATTCAAGGAAATTATTCCATATAATGTAAAAAAAAAAAAAAAGAACATACTAGATGTGTGATAGCTGGAAATAAGGGGAAATAGTCCAAGACATGTCCCCAAAAGACAGAACTAGTTAAAATTGGGTACCTTTTCCTCCCATCTCTCTTCTGCATTTCCCTGCATTTTTCTTCTAGCCTGGTGGTATCCATTGACTAAATCCTATCTGAAAAGGAGGGTCCTGCCCATTTGTGTCCTGGCTTGGCGCTTAGGCAAGACCTGCATCTCAATATCAACTACTTTAAGAGAGAGAATAAGATGGAGGATAGCACCAATTTGCTTCTGCAGAGAGGAAGCTTTCAGTGAAATGAGCATGATGATAGATTCGTGACTTTACTCTAAAGATTGAAACACCCGTATTGCCAACACATTAATGTAATAAATACTGAGAAAAAGAAAGTGCTTGTTTTTCACTGGCCAGGAATGAGAGCAGTACCATGTATGAAAAATGGAATTTTCCTTTTGTTAACAGGATCTGGTTTTCCATTTTCCACATTAAGTCTAGCTGGCATGGTTATTTATAGGGCCTGGGCTCAGACATACTAGCCATGTGCTGATTTTGATACTTTTTCTTGTTGAAAATTTATAGCAACATAGAAAAAATACATTATTTTAAAAATAAAATGGAATCTCAAGAAAGGCTCTATGAAAGCAAATTAGTTTGTCCTTTTAGAACTACCACAGGATTTTGCTTTTTACAGATGAGCGTGTGATCTGCTTACTTTGGCACAAAGGAAAGGAAATTTAGAGAGAATCAAAGGAAATGACCATTATCAGGCATATGACTCCATAATAATAAATGGGCTGACAACACTTGATTTTAATGAACACAGGAGTGAAAGTAATTAAGGACAATTGTTAATTTTGTCTTAAATAATTTCTAGAACAACCACTTTCAGGACATGGAGCTTCAGTTAATGACTTCAAGGAAGCAGCCAATAAATATTTTCAAGCTTCAATAGCTTTCCCACAAGCCTTTTCTAGACAGGTGGTAGGAAGTAGCATTCAAAAGATAAGCCTGGCTCCACCATCAGACATGAATACCATTTGAACCCCATGTCATCCAAGACAGCCTCAAAATCAGCACCCGCTTGGCAGAAAATTTGTCTTTTTAAACTTCTTCAGCTCAACTCTAGCACTTTATTAAAGCTTCTCAGCAAGGACTAAGCTAGTAAATCCAAAATTAATTGCTACGAGGGCAAATGAGTCAAAAAGCTTTGTTCATTTGTTTCTGTCTGAAGAAAAAAAAAGATAATTATTAAAGTTCTTATTTTCTGGAGATAGCAACTTAAAAACATTATTTTAGCCTTCTGCTGCTATTTGCTTTTCCTCATTTTGAAGAGAAGGCATTTAGAAATTAGAATGACCACAAAAACATAGATAGTCAAGAAAAATGAAAAGTGTTCATTGTCATTAGTAATTTAAAAACATAAATTAAAGCAAGGGAATGTCATTTTTCTTACCTATCAAACTGGCAGAGTTTAAAAATTAGGAAGAAAGTGAAGGCAGAATTCTTATGAAGAGCCTGTATGTAAAAATATCAATTTGTTCTAACTTTTTGTTATAACACTGCTAGTAAAAAGTTTTGGCAATGTGGATTAAGAGTTTTTAAATATTCTACTTCCAAAGTTTTGGACTAAAGGAATAATTAGATTCCACACAATGATTTATATATTTTTAAAGTTTATTGTAGAAGTTTTCATAGTAGCCAAAAATTGAAAATAACCCAGTGCCCACCCATAGGGGATTGGTTACATAAGTGATGGTACATCCATATATATGTGAACAATAAGCAAACAATCATGATTTTTAAGAATATTTAGTAAATAATATTTAGAATATTTAGTTTTATTAAGAACAATTATATGCCAACAAATTGGACAATTGGGATGAAACAAAAAATTGCTAGAAACATACTATCTTCCAAAACCGAATTAGGAAAAATCAGAGAATCTGAATAGACAAATTACAACTAGCAAAATTGAAGCAGTAATCAAAAATCTCCCAGTAAATAAAAGTCTTGGAATGCATGGCTTCACAGGAGAATTTTACCAAACATTCAAAGAAGAAATAACATCTATCCTACTATTAAATAAAAAAAGAAAATCTGGATGAAAGTTACATTTAGAGCAGTATTCTCCTATATATATAAGACCCTGAGAGTACATATATCAATATTTGTGTATGATGGGATTTCAGGTAATTTTTGTTTTCTTACATTTTCTGTACTATTGGTATTTTCTACAATGAGTATGTTCTACCAGAGAACAATGAATCAATACTCTGAATTATACAAAGCAGAATTTGTGCTTTGTTTGGGTGTTGCAGGCCATTGTCAGTCAATTCAGTTTGAATGATGGGACAATTTAGTGAAGAAAAAAAATCAGGCAACCTGGTTGGTTGGCAGTTTATAGACAAAAGAGTTGGCTAATTTCCCATACTTGTAATTTTTCAACTAGTTGGCTTGGCATCACATAAATACAGCTAAAGCTGGAACATTTGAAACTGAAAGAGCTTTAATGCCAAAAATCCCTTAGACCCAAATTGAAAAAAGATGAACACTGAATTTTTTTCTACTACAGTTTCTCTCATACATAAAAATGAACTAATAAACCAAATCCCCCATCACCACCAGCTATATTTTGAGCATTTTAAACTGTAAATGTGGTTCTTAACCCCATCTGGCTGCAGAAGAGCTATTTGTAAGGAGTGTGGGAAAGGGAGAGGAGTGGGGGAGATTGTACATGAGAGGAGGAAACCTGTCCGCCTCAGACGCTCTGAGCTTCTGAATTGCTTTCTTCATTTTTGTCTCATTCTATTGTGTGGCTCTTTCTTCATCAGTCAAATTGACCATCATAGCTATTACCTCAGAGAGATTAGCAAAAGGACTACCCTAGCACGTAGTAGGCACTCAAATAATTATTGATTGAAAGAATCTACAATTAAATGCCTATGATCCTATAGCTCTTCAGACACTTTTTTGGCTTAAAGCTCAGGAAGAAACACTGGAGTAAAATAACCCCACTTATGCATTAAGAACTTAAGGTGTTATCAGTAATGTATAATTTAGTCTGATGAGTTTCAGGTCCTTGTGAGTGGACTGTGACTGGGAACGGGAGCTCAAGGATGAAGTGGCAGAGGGCGTAAATGAAGAGAAAGGAAAGAATGCTTTGTAAGTTTTAAATTAGTAGCTCAAGGTTCCTAGTAAATATACAAGAAAGGACTGTTTTGAGAGAAAAATAACTTAAAATCTTGCCAGGTGGTTTCACATATTATAGAATTTAATTATTGCAAAAATATTTTAAGAAAGGCATTTCTTTTCTCCACTTTGTGATAGGAAACTGAGGCTCAGATAGATTAATTTTTTGAAGACCTAACAGCCAGAAAGTGGAAGAGTCTAGATTCGTCTGACTCTAAAGCTCCAAACACATAGTAAAATAAATAAATAAAATAAAATAAGTGGGAGATGGGGGACACAGTAAAGGAATTCGGTTGTCTTTTCAGTTCTGTTCTGAGCTGCCAGTCTAATGGCCCTGGTGGTAATCTCTCAACAGCAATAAGCACCTTGGGTGGGTTCCTGACAGAAAAAAATTGAGAGAATGACTTTCCAACCAAGCAGGCAAGTTGTAAACCTACTGCCATCTTATCTTTACAAATGCTACAACATAGCTGTACCAACCCCCTGGGCAATAAAAAAAAATCCTCTCCAAGCACTTCTAATATCCTTAAATAAATACTGGGAAGTTCCAAGTAAATATCCAGAAAGCAAAGGTTGAATCGAGAGCTAAACAACCATAAATTATTTAAATTCCTGAATATCAAATACAAGAACCAGACACTAGGTAAATTAGTGGATGTTTACATACCAACTATATAATCTCTAATCTAATTTGAGGTGGCATTTGGAACACTGCTGACCATTGAAAATAATATGTCGTCTTAGATTTGGATGATTAGAATACTTTGCAAAGATCTGCTTTATTGCACAATACCATCTAGCAAAGGAATATTGCTTTAGAAGGCAACTATTGCCAAACTGGGGATTACTTGCAGAATGTACATGGCTGAGGATAATTGTATATAGTATGAATTTTATCGCTACGCAGAAAAGTCAAACAAGTTTTTCTGGATAGCAGCTGAAAATGAACTAAATATGATTTAAGGTACTTTTAGTCCAGGGAGTAATTGTGCAGCCCGGCCAGCAGTTGAAAACTATAAACCATGTTTGGGAAGTCAGAAACCAATGTTTTAATTTTAGTGAGTAAAAAAGTTTGTGAAAGAACATCTGAGTAGAACAAGACTGCTCTTGAAATCAAGAGTAAAAGCTGACCACTCCCACACAGGGGCAGCTATCCAGACAAGGGCTTTGAGAATTGGAAAGTTGAACTCACTTGAGCCAAACTACCTAATTTCTGGAGGTCTGGTTTCCTCTTCTGCCAACAGAAAAGCAAGGCAGACAAAAAAAAAA
>PVKM010029457.1:0-17782 GCA_004027735.1 Carollia perspicillata | reverse complement strand
CCTCTTCCCTTCTCTTCCCTCTCCTCCCCTCTCTTCTCTCTCCCGCTTTCTTGTGTCCACTTCCCACCACATTTTAGGCCTTCAAGAAGCCAAAAGCCTCCCTGGCCAGTGTAGTTCAGTGGATTGAGTGCCAGCCTGTGAAACAAAGGGTCACCAGTTCAATTACCACTCAGGGCACATGCCTGGGTTGTGGGCCAGGTCCCCGGTGGGGGGTGCGTGAGAGGCAACCACACACTGATCTTTCTTTCCCTCTCTTTCTCTCTCCCTTCCTGTCTTTCTAAAAGTAAATAAGTCAAATCTTTAAAAAGAAGAAGAGGAAGCCAAGAGCCTTACGCAGAACCCAGTGGGGACAACCTTCACCCCAGCCCTGGGTTCTACGTGGCTCCGTGTCCCCCAGAGCCAAAGCTGGGCAATGAAGGAGTGGGAGCCGTCAGGGGAAATCTGGCCTCCCCACATACTCCTGATGCTACTCTCAAACCCAGAGGCTATGACCAGGCCATTTCAGATGACATCCATTCAAAACGAGTATGAAGCAGGAAAACCAGGAATGGAAGAGAATGAGGCAGAGGAGGGTGGCTGTTACGGGGCAGAGAGCAGTGTGAGGGCCGATGGGAGAGTGAGCAGGTGGGAAGGGCCCGGGGAGGGCGGAGCTCCAGCACAGGGTGGGAGCCAGCCTGAGGGTCTCGCTCAGCTCCAGTTCTTAAGAGTGGTGAGCTACTCTGTCTCTGGATCCCAGAGTCGAGCCGAGGACCAGGTCCATGGAAAGCCCAGGAAACATTTGCTGGCCTGAATAAAAAACTCCCAGGGTGGGCCCCACGATACAGCCACATTCCATATAGTCACACAGAGGAAAGGGGGCCCTGGAGCAGCTTGGATCCACGAGGCAGGGAAAGGCAGCCACCAGGAGGCGCTATGAAAAGCAGGGTTGTGGCCTTGGTGCTGGGGCAAATGCTGTCTGCCCTTCTGAGTTTGGTCCTCCTGAGCAGCGTCCTCTTGAGACACAGAGCATGGCCAGAGATGCCAGCAGCTCACAGGTGGACCTGTTCATTCATATCAAAAAGGTGTCTCAAGGAGCTGTTTGTGCAACACTCCTGGGTGAGGTCCACTCTCCTCTCTGTGAATGATGTGCATGGAGGTGGTGGGCACCCCCCATCAGAAGATCGGGAGTGGGTGTGGTTGTAGACCAAGTGGGGCAATGAATGTGTATGGGAAGGACCTGAGCATGTTTGGAAGCTTAAGTGGGAGCCACCAATGGACTGGGCAGAGCTGGGACAGTGGGAGGGGTCCCGGGCAGCCCCCAAAGAGCAGGCTCAGGATCAGTGCCCACAGCCGCTGCTTAGCTCACTTTCTGCTCTACCACTCAGGAGTGAGGGATACTTTCTGCTAGAGGCCTTGCCCCAGGGTCTCTGAGACCCTCACAGCCCACAAGGAACCATTTGACACTAACAGACTATCTCACCTCACTGGGCTCGATCTGAAGTTAACAAGGGGTATTTTCATACATTTGGCTCAGTGAATACTTCTCACAATCTCTTCTGGGCTTTTCTGGCTTTGATTTCCAAATCAGCTCTTGCTATCACGTGGCCAGATACACAGAGGTGTCCCTGCTGGCCCACGCAGCTGGAACTACCTCTTCCTGATCTCCACCTCCCACCCAAATCGACACAGGTGTTCGAGCTCCCATGGTCACTTGGCAGTCACAACTTTCCTTCATTTGGGACCACAGTGGAGTCTAGCACTCAATTTCACTCCTGAATTGTTCTCTCCAGCCCCAGCCCTCCCTCCCTGCCACTCCCCCAAGTACCCCAGCCCCAGGGAGCCAGAGAAGAGCAGGGATCCCCTGAAAGACCCCAACATTCACCCCCAGGCAGCCTACAGTCTGCTCCCAGAAGAATTACTGAGTTCCTGGCCTGGGACCCAGCCCAGTGCGTGGGGACGCCCCTGCCACGGCCGGCTGGAGCTTGTTGTCTAAGCTGGCCTGGGGGGTGCCTGGGAGCGGGCAGGGAGGGTGGCCTGACAGGGCTCAGAGAGCAGGCACACCCAGGGTGAGGTCATGCCTGCCTCATACCTCTGGTATTCCGGCTGATCTCTATCTCCTCCCCCAGCCCTCGGGTTACTCCTCGGAGATGCAGGAAAAAGAGGTGCTGATATTGCTAATCAGGCCGGAGGCACGACAGGGCTGCAGCTGGGCCTGGCCTGCCTGTCTGAGGCTCCAACCACAACCTCTGCCCTACCTCCTGCCACCCACCAGATGGACAGACAGAGACGGTTGGCTATACCAAGAGGGAGCGGTCTGCCCCCCAGTATACCACCTCCATCAGGTTGGGTGTCCCCGGAAGGTCCTACCCGCCCACTCTTCACCCAAGAAGCCATGCCAGGGGGAGGGAGCCTGGGGGCGGGGGTGGGGAGCAGGTACCCAGAGGGCTTTCCCCTTGGGAACACACTTAGTCACCTCCCACCCTACCCTCTGGGCCTCCTCATCCCCATTCAACTAAACCTTTACCAGGGAAACTTTTGAGAATGAAAGAAGGAGAATCCTACCCTGAGACTGTCCCAGGCAAACGAATATAGGGGGGCTCTGATTCTTGACCCCTCACTGTATGCTGAGCCCCCAAAAAGGCACATGAGCATTTTGATAAGCTTAGCCTCTGAGAAAGCCTGATGCTGCCCCGGCCTGAGGTTCTCGGAAACCGGAGTAGTGTTCAGCCCTGGATCCTTCTTTGTAACAGAATGGTGGGGTGGAGAGGAGGCTCCCCAGGGATCAAAAGTGGGGGACAAAAGCCAGAAGCTTTCAAGAGACCAACTTACGTTTCTTATTCTCTTTACTACCCTCATCCCTAGACTGGTCCCTGAAATCGAGGCCCTAAGATGAGGGCAGGCCACACTTTCCGTGACTGAGACATCCTCTCCCCTGCCATCCCATCCTCACCCTCTCAACACACACCCCCTGTCTGCCTCCTTCGTGCTACAGCTAAGCCTGTGGTTCTCAGTGTGCGGTCCCAGATCATCAGCATCACCAGGGAACGCGTTAGAAAAAGCACATTCTCAGGCCCCGCCCCAGACCTACGTAGGGAACCAGAAACTCAGATCTGAAGCAGCTAGAGGCACCGCTGTACTCCTCCAACTTTAACAGACGGACATGCAGATCACCTGGGACTGCTGTTAAAGCACGGCTGATGGAGGGGGGGGGGGGACGCAGATCACGATTCAGGAGGTCTGGGAGGGGCCCGATACGCTGCACCTCCCAGAAGCTCCCAGGGGAGGCCGATGGTGCTAGCCCACAGGCTGCCCTTGGAGCAGCAAGGTCCCGCGCACGCTGGTTCTCGACCCTGGCTGTGCTTAGAACCACCTGGGGAGCCTTTAAAAAACCCCAGAACCTAGGCCCCGTCTGCGGAGATTCCGATGAACTGATCTGAGGTGAGACGGGGGCAGGGACAGGTTTTGCTGTCTCCCTGGGTGTCTACTACACACACAAAGCTCTCAGCCCACGGTAGTGAGAAGTGCTTCAGACATGCACACCCTGTGTCCCCACCCACCCTCTGGGACCCCCCTCCTCTCTTCGGTCCTCCAGTCCCTTCCACATCTCCTTGCCCACGTCTGTGGGCACTTGGCACACGTCAGCGCCAACACATGGACATGCTGAGAGGCGCAACGACAGAGCCTCAGACACACACGGAGGCAGGCAGTAGGGCTGCAGGCACCCCCAGGCAAACCGGACAGGAACGACCCATTCGTTGCAAACCCCACGGTTGTCTACAGATCAAGGGACACACATGCAAACATGCCAAACCTGCAGAGCACACACCAGCGACAAAGGACTCAAAGACCTCCTCTGTCTCCAGACGTGACTCTTGGTGTTGCTCCAGACGACGGCACCCCTGTCTGTCCCCGACAATAGCAGCAAACGGGACTGCTGGGCCTAGGCCCCCCTCCTCTCACTCGGCACCCCTGAAGCACTCTGGGCCGAGCACAGCCTCCCAGGGAGCCGTCACTGTGCCAGGGCAGGCCAGCTCAGCCTCAGGATCAGAGGGGCCTCGGAGCCATGCCTGCCCCTGGAGCCCAGGCCAGCCATGATGGGGCGCTGCCCCCAGGGTCTGGCCCTTTCTGGGGTCTGTGGGTGTATCTTCAGCCCCTCCACTCATCACCGTGCAGCTGTGTTGGGGCCTCCTTTGAGTTTAAAACCAGCACCCCACCCCCGAAGTGCTGGGGCCCTCCACAGACAGGCCTGATTGATGGCTCGCGGGGACTGCGGCGGCTGCCGGCCTATTTTATGATGTCATTAGGCAGCTTCGGCAGCGGGAAGGAATCCCTCCTGACATCATAAAGGACTTGATATTTCGCTAATGTTATCTTGGCGGCGTGTCGCCCTGACATTTCTCTTCGCTGCGCTCCCCCCAGGACCAGGAGTTGTCTAACTACAGACTGGAAAAAATGCAAAACAGACAAATGCACCCTCGGGGGACAGCAGGGGAAAACTAATAGACCAGCAGGCTCCCACCCACGGAGGTGGTTTAGGTGGGAAGCATGATGTGTTTGTCAAAGGGGACACAGGCTGTCTTCCTCCTGCAGCCTCTCCCCGTCAGACCACCTCTGCTCGGCCGTGGGAAGAAGTCGGGGGCCCGGGGCTCCAGAACCAGCTCTGCCACCCAGCGGTCCTGGCACTCGGGCTAAGTCCTTGCTCTCTCGGCCTCGGTTAACCCATCCCCATCACAGCGGGTCGGGCCCAGACTATTTCAAAGAGTCTCTGGGCCTCTGTTGAGGGCCTTGGAACTGTGGGGGAGGGTGATGGTGCCACGGAGGTAAGAAAGAGGGACTCCATCCTCGCCTCAGAACTGCAACTCTAGGCAGCTGGGGGAGACTGGGTTCTCAGTGCCCCACACCCAGGAAGGGTTTTGTGGGGGCAGGTTCAGAAGAGCAAGAGGGAAACCCAGCCTGAAGCCCAGTGTCTTCAAAACACCAAGACCAGCTCCTGGTTCTGAGGCAAATTCCTTACCCGGGCCAGGCAAGCAGAGGCCAGCAGAAAGGGCCCATTCTCTCACCCCAGGGCGGCCGGGTGGCGCCAGGCTCCGGGAAGGGGAAAGACCCCACAGCCGTGGGCAGCTCCTGGATGCCCCTCCGAGAGGACCTTGAGTTAAACGGATCCAAATTATTCTCCCCAGCAGCAATCGCATCCCCCCACAATCCCTCAAAGATGGGCCTCCAGCTCACCACCTCCAGGGATGGGGAGCTCACCCTTCCCCTGGGGAGCCCAGCCATCGCCCTCCCTGGGGCTCCCCCCACAAGGGTCCAAACTCCACCTTCTGGGCATGGTAGGGCCCAGCTGCTTCCTCTGTCCCAGGACCCAGGACCCCGCCTCGCCCCCACCCTCTGCCCAAAGTGTGCGGGAGAAGCAGCCAGGGTCCCTGCTCTGTTTTCAGAGAGCGGAATACTTGTCATCAAAGAGTGTCACAGCATTTTAGCCTGGAGCCCACAGTTGGAACTGCAATTCCATGCAACGAGTGTCCTCTGTGATCCTATGTGTCTTATTTTATGCAGTTAAAAACGCTGTTTGAGAAGGGTCCATAGGCTTCACCAGACTGCTGAAGTCCATGGTTTTTAAAAGTCTGTTCTAGAATCCAAGCAAAGCCACATTAGCCGTGACTGTGTCCGGTCTGAGGAGAGCATTCCGGCCTGGGCATGTCTCACAGCCCTGGTCAAGCCCTCCTCCCATGTCTTGAAGAAACTGCTTTAAAAGTGAAGGCAGGTCCAGCCAAGACCTGCTCCCAGGTCTAACCTTCTCCACCATGTTTCTTCTGGGCCCTGAGGTGACCAGCCCACCCATATCCCAGACTCCTGAGCTGAACAGGCCACCCAGCAGATACCTAGGGAGGGCTTAGCTCTGTTCTAGAAGGGCAGACAAAGATGGATCAAACCCAATCCTGGCTTCCAAAGTTCTGACCAGGTAAGACTGACACACTCCAGCCACACTCCGCTGTCCCCATCCCCTGCACACCTGGGACTCCCTACATACTCGGTCTGTCCATGCTGCTCCCTGGGCCCGAGGGCCCATCTCAAGCCCTTCCAGTAGCCCACCCCCCACCCCTCAGCCCTCCAGCATGCAGCTGGAATACCTACCTTAGTCTGTGTGCTCTCACTTCCCTGAAGAGGCCCAGCTGAGTGGGAGCCTCCGAGAAGAACCACCTCAGCCTTGGATGATGCACTTGCAGCCGTGGTGCATGGAGAGAAAAGATAAAGAATACCAGGGAGCAGGCAGCCCCGGGCCGCGGGCCGGCCCCTGAGAACACGCTGTGGACTCTCAGACCGGGTCAGGAACCAGCTTTGGAGCTGCCGGAGAATGATGACCTTCGACTGCCCGTGTTGGCAGATGGCCACTCCCAAGCTTTGGCATTCCCCAAAATGATGGGCAGTTCATTGATTTGACAAAGAGTTATTGGGTGCACCCTGGCTGGTGTAGCTCAGTGGATTGAGCACGGGCCTGTGAAGCAAAGGGTTGCCGGTTCGATTCCCAGTCAGGGCACACGCCTGGGTTACAGGCCAGGTCCCCAGTAGGGGACACATGAGAGGCAGCCACACAGTGATGTTTCTCTCCCATTCTTTCTCCTTCCCTTCCCCTCTCTCGAAAAATAAATAAATAAAACATTAAAAAACTTTATTGAGTTATTTGCCAGGCACTCTTTTCAGGTGGTGGAAACAAGACAAAAATGCCTCCTCTCAAAGAGCTTATGTTCTCTTGGGGAGAGACAAGCAACACAGAAAAATAAAGAAGAAACAATACAATATGGTCTGCTAGAGGGTGGTAAGTGCCATGGATAAAAATAAGTCAGAAAGAGCAGGGTGTCCCTCACAGAGAAGGTGGCATTTGAGTGAAGACCTAAGGGAATGACTGAGGGAGCCGTAACGAGGGGAGAGCATTCCAGTAAAGGACACAGCACATGCAAAGGTCCTGAGGCAGGAGTGTGGCTGCCACGTCTGGGGAAGAGCAGGAGGGTAGTGTGGTGAGAAGGAAGTGAGATGAGGACGGATAGCAGAGACAGTGAGTGACAGGTAGGGAAGCTGGTCGTGTGGGGCCTCACCACAGGCCACTGTGATGACCGCGGCTTCTGCTCCAAGTGAGATGGGAACCACTGGTGGTTTTGAGCACACAAGTCATGTGATGTGACTTGGGTGATGCTCAGCCCGCTGCCACGTGGTGGAGGTGGGAGGACGCGGTGGGTTCTGGGCATGTTCTGGAGCCGGAATTATCCTCACCGGGCATTGTCCCGGCTGGCCCTGCGCACCATTTTCTCTCATGCTCCCAACTGCCTTCTGGAGTCGGTCCTTTATCCCCATTGTACAGAAAAAGAGGCTGAGTCCAGAAGGGTCACACGGCCAGGAAGTGAGAGATTCAACCCAGGCTTTTTTCAAGCCTGGAGCCCAGGGTCACACCCTGCCTCACGTGTGCCTGTCAGGGACCCAACAAGGACAGCAGCCAGCCATAGACCCCAAAAGAGGAGAGCAAAGCCAGCACACCGGCCACCTGAGAGCTTCATGCTAATGTGGAATGGTCCATAAAATGTCATCATGACATGCTTTCTCTTCACATTAAAGCCCGAATGATACTCATTGGTGTTAAGCATTTTTATTTTTATTTACACAGTTTCCACCTTTTAATCAATCTTGTTGCTTTAAACTCCAGCCAAAATCAGTCAGTGAGTGGAGAAACCTGTACGGAGAAAGGAGGGTCATTGGTGGTATGAGCAAGAGCACCTTGTTTCTTACCAGAACCCTCCATCAGCGTTCCCGTCCCCACACCGCTGTGGGCCAAGCCCCAGGGCCGGGGAACCTGCGGCAGATGGGGCTGCCTGTGACCCAGCCCCTGCGGGGTGGGCCGGGAGAGATATTTACAACCAGCAGGTGAGGAGAACCATATCCAGGGTGAGGCTGCCTGGGAGTGGCCCAAATAACTAAGCAGGGAGGCCCAGCCAGGGAAGGCTGGGAGCTGAGCAGGGACAGAGAGAGCCCCAAGGCAAATCCCAGAAAAGGTCCAGCGATGGCGGAAGAGAATGTGGACAGACAGACAGGTGTGCTGGGGGGAGGTGCCCTGAAGTCTGAGCCAGCAGGTCTTCTAGCAGGGGGTGGGGCTGTCCTGTACCAGCTCTGTTGGAAGGCTCAGAGGGGACTCCTCCAAAAGGAAGGAGAAGAAGTCAGGGGTTCTGGCTCTGCACTACCTCTGGGCAATTATTAAAACACAGTGTGGGGTGCAACAACCTTAATTTTAAAAGTCCCAGGAGCCTGCGTGCCTCTGTGGCTGAGTCCACTTGGGGGAGGGGGGGGAGGAGCCCCTCTCTAGAAGCTGAAGTGAGGTTCTAAGGCTCATCAGTCACCTCCACAGCAGCCTACGGCCAAGTCTCTTCAAGTAAGTTGCAAGAAGGGAAGGAAAGAAAGGAGAGAAAAAAGGGAGGGAGGAAGAATAGAAAAAAGGAAAGGAGGTAAGCAAAAAGAGAAAGAGATAAATAAGCTCCGAAGGGTAGGCAGGTCCTCCAGAAGCACCAAGCCCTGGCCTGGTCTGAGAACATGGGAACCAAGCTCCCTTCCCACACAGCAAAGGGACACGAGTGTCCAGGGGCTCCAGCCACACGGGAAAGACCAAAGTGAAGACCTGGCACTGCTCACCTTCATGCAGCTATGCCTGCATTCTGAAGGAGTACCTCACAGGTAGATGTGCACACCCAGAAATGCACCAACATATGGGCACAGCCACCTACGGGCAGGTGTCCATGGACAGACATACAGATGTGCACGACACACAGACAGGCACAGAGGCGCTGGAAAGCCCACGCATGCTGCACAGTGGTGCCGTTGAGAGGCCAGCAGAAGGATGTGGACCCACGTCCGCAGATGCAGAGATGTTAAGGCCTGTGCCAGCATGGACAGGCCCGTGCACATATTGAGAGATGTGTACAAATGGACTTCCGCAGAAACAGGCAGAAAGGTGCCGACAGGCATACATGGACACTGACAGATGTGTGCATGCAAGAAGTTCACTTACACACTGATGTGTGGGCACACATGCATAGGTATACACGGACATACTTGCCCACAGCAGACACACTTTGACCCACAGATGTGCACAACTGCACGGATGCACCTATTCTTGTACTGATATGTGATGCATGCACACACATTTATATGGACACATGTTCCCAGATGTATCCTCAGTCACACTCGTACACACAAAGGCACATTCAGGAAGGCACATGAACACAACTGGGCTCTCTTTGGACCTCAGGCCCCACTTCTCCGCATCCCCTAGCTTGCTGCCCTCAAGCCAGGTCCTCTCCTGCCCTACTCCTGCCAGCTGCCATGCTGTGGCTAGCTCCCTCCCACCATCCCTTTATCTGCCCACTGGCCCTGGCCCAGGCCCCAGGCTCTAGGATGGCAATTGCCCCATTCTCTGAGGCGCTGACTCAGCCAAATTTTACACCCAGAAATGGAGCCAGGCCAGCAGGGCTTGTTGCAGCCCGCTTGGGGCATCAGCAAGGGGGTGGCGGGGAGGGAGCAAGGATCCTGTAGTGGCAGAGAGTAGAGCAGCCCCAGCTGCCATGCAGGACTGCCTGCCGAGGCTGCAGGCTCCCTCTTCCCAAGTCCCGCACGCTCGGCATTCCTCAGGCCCCTCACCTCTGAAATGGGACCACAGACCTGCCCCGTGATATGTCAATTCAATATACACATCATCTCCCAGATGACAAAGGGATGTTGCCTAACCTTGCCTTGCTTCATTGTTTATAATAACTCTAACACATAGGTTTTATTTTTCCCTGTTTTAGACTATGTAGCTGAGCTCTGGAAGGGTAAGTTGCTTACCTATGGGAGCAGACACGACTGGAACCCAGGTTCCTGCTCCATCTTTCACGGTCAGTAAATACGCAGCACGTAAGCTTCCTGGGTCCAGTCACTTGCCCACAGCAGACATCACTAATCGCTCACAGTCTCCTCTTTGGGGATCCAGACTTGGCCTCAGAATCCTTCTCAACATAGCATTCCAGGCAGACACCGATAATTGGCCGGAGTTGGCACGCAGGGTGAAGCCTACTGCCATCCTTCCACTGCAACTCATTCATCTGATTCAGAGGGTGGATGTGACGATTCAATGAAACCAAGGGCAGAAAGGACAAGTGATGTGCCTATCAGAGGAATTTAGTACAGTTTCCAAAGGCTGTTCACATCCAAGTCCTCCCGAGTCCCCACTACCCTGGGGAGAAGATCAGGGACAAGACAGTCACTTGTCATTGCTCCATTTTGCAGAGGAAGAAAGAGACAGAGGGCTCGAGCAAGTGAGTCCAGAGCCACACAGCTAAGAGTCGGAGGTGGGACCAGGGTGCAGGCGCAGCTCCAGTTTCAGTGCGTCCGTAAAGTCCCCGACTCCAGCCAGACAGGCCAGGCCAGAGTGTGGGGGCATGGGGAGCCAGGGCTCAGAGGGGAGCAGGAGGGTCCAGTCTCTTCCCAGCAGAAAGGAATTGACCCTACAACTAATTGGTTCAGAGTGCTTCTTTTGACCCTAATTAGCTATTTGTCATGTCTCCATTTGCATACCAGAAAAGATGTAAATTTGCATATTTGTAAATGAGGCCGGGCCTGGATGTGGGTTCTGGAAGAGCTTGGCAGTTGCTGGCAGGCAGGGAGGCAGCTGGCTCTTGCCACTGAAGCATGGGCCGCAGAACGAGATTTGGAAGACAGCTCCTTGGCTCGGAGCTGAAGGGGCTTTCAAAGGGGGTCAGACAAGACTGGCCTGCCTCCCCCAACTCCCCCGGGGCCGAGTGGTGGGCATGGAGAATGGGTGAGCCTAATGCTGCTATTCTGATTAGATGAAACAAGGAGGGGGGAATAGAAAGTAATTTCAGGACGCTCTGTGCTGGGAAGCCTTCTGTTCCCGTCCTTGGATAGAATCTGTAACACTTGCAAAGGAGGGGACGTCCCCCTCCACCTCGGAAGAGAGGAAAAGGTTTGGGAGTGAATGAAGGTCAGGAGGCATTGCACCCTAACGCCCTCTGTCCCCCAACCCCTGCATCGCAGAGGCACATACACGCTTTACACAAATCTACAACTCACTTACACATGCACACGGACACACACATACAAACCTTCATGCCCCCCCCCCGCAGAAGCACCCTCACTCACAGCACCCCCAGACCCACAGAGAGACATACACATGCAACTGTAACTGGAGAGGCGCATTCGCATATGCAGACATTCCCAGACTTCCCGCCACATACACATTCACGCCCTTACACATACAGACACACACTCAAACACTTGAACATAGATGTAGGCATACAGACTCACTTAAGCTGTGCGTAAATATTTACATACACACACACACACACATAAGCCATACACGAGCACATCCTTGCTAAGACCCAATTCCTAGGCAAATTCTGGAAATTCTGACCCCTCTGCCGGAGTTCCTGGTGCCTCTGTGGGAAGAGACAAAGGAAGTTAGGTAGCCATCCTTTCTAGAAAGGGAGCGGGTGTATCCCCAAGGAATAGGACGTCGAGTAAGGATTGGTTTCTTCTCTAGGAAAGCGATCACCTGGGAATGCCCCAGTGCCTTCTGGTCTAGGGCTTGGAGCAGGGTCTGGTGGGCTTTGACAAACAGGAGGGCATGGGAGGAAGGGTGCAGGCAAGGGGGGCCTGGCCCAGGCACTGAGAAGAAAAGCCTCATCAGTGCCTCAGAATTTCCTCGTTGACCTCGGGGCCCAGGGTGGGATGGGTGGCAGTAGCTGCTGTACCTTCAGGCACGCGGGCACCAACATGACAAGCTCGAAGGGAGTCCCATACACATGAGGCTTCCCAAGATGAAGGTCCAGGTGCTGACTCTGGGGCCTGGTCGCTCAGGGTCAGGGACCACATGCCTCAACCACTGTTCCCATTGCCAGCACCTCCTCCCCAATGCCTGCATCTCAAAAGGCAAGCTAAACAGCTCCGTATTTGTAAATTAAATATAGCTGCACTCCAGCTTTCCAAGGAGCTGGGAAGGAGAGAAGGAGAGAGAAAAAGAGAGGGAGGAAGAGAAGAAAAGCTGCCGCCCTCAGGAAAGTCTGGCCGCTACAGATTGCCTGAGTCATGAATATTCATCTGGTGAATAAGGAGAGCGGGAGTTTGCATAACAGCTCCACCCACCCAACTGAAAGAAATGTCACCGCCTTTGCCAATAAAGTGCCAAAGGAAGCCGGTGGAGGCTGCCAGCCAGACGGTGCCAAACTGCTGACTTCCACTCCCAGGCATGGAGAAAGCACATTGTTTCCGGCCCAGGGAGCCGCCACTTGGGGCTGAGGGAATGGAGCTGGCTGCTGGGAGGGAACCAGAAGGAAAAGTTTCACTCGCCACCCACGGGAAGCCTGGTGGTTAGGGCACCTGGGCCACAGCCTCTCCAAAGGGGGCTCACACCCGACCGATCGAGGTCACCCCCTCTGGCCAACCCCCAAGGGCCTGGGTCCCAATGGCAAGAGCTCCATGCTTGGGAGACCCTTAAAGAAATCTCAAGAGGGTCCTCATGAGTCCTGAGTGGTCACTAGAGACCAAGAGGCAAGGGGGCAAACTAGATGTCACTTTTGGGGGCCTGGAAGTCTGCAGTAGCCTTGGCCCCATTTTGCAGAAGGGAATATCCCAACTGTAGATGGCTCCTGCCTCTCTGGGTCACAGTCACTTCCAAGGCCCAGTCCTACTGTGTCTTATTCCAAGAAGCATCTGATGACCTTCCCCAAGACAGAGTCCATCTCTCTGTCCTCGGTACCTGGGTCCCGAAAGTTTGCCCTGACGTGAGTCCTTTCCCCGCCCATGGCTGTTTCCTGCCCCCGGGCTGTGAGGCCGAGAGCTGTGCCCAGCTCGAGATCCAGAGAAGGCAGCGTGTTGAACAGAGCACTTTTCTCCCATTCGTTTCCATCCCCATGCCTGTACCTGGTCCTGGGTCCTTTGCTGCCTTGAATCCTGTTTGCAGGTCCCTGGGAGGTGATAATCCTGACCCAGCAGCTCAGCCGGGGCCCCTGGGGACCAGGACTGGTGTTCCGCAGCTGGCCTCCCGTCCTCAAGCCACGGTGCCCGTGATGAAAGCTGAGAGGTTCCAGCTCCCCGTGGCGTCCCGTCCTCGTGGTGGCACCCACTCGGTGGTGTTACAAACCCGCCTGCCCACCCGTCTGCCACAGCTGGCTCCTTCCAGTAATTACCTAAATGAATGGAAGAAGCCGAGCTGGAGAGAGGATGTTCTCTTAGCACAGAAAAGCAATTAGGGCTGTGGGCGTCTCCAGCTGCTGCTCCTGTTATGTAAAGTTTGGGATGTGTATTTGGGACTTAATGAGGATATTTATGTGTTCACATCTTACCTTCACAGGCTGTTCATTTCAAGCATCCCAAGTATTCTTGGGCCAAGTGCGCAGCAGTAGAAGCCAGGCGACAGGCTCCAAGGGAACAGTTCCACCTCTGGGTAGCCAAAGAGCCCCTCTCCTGGGGCCCAAAGCACCTCAGCAAACAGAGATGACACCCCCTTCTGCAGCATCCCTGACAAGCCCGAACTCTGCTTGAGGCCTCCAGGGACTGGAAATCCTTTCCCATCTCTGTCACAAGTTAAAGCACCCGCAATTGTTGCAAAGTTCCTTCTTGAACTGAGTCAAAATTTGTCTCTTTGCAGCATCCCCACATCATCAGCACAAACACTGCCTTTTTGGGACCACATGGTACCTTTCGCTCCCTCTGCCCCAGCTCAGCCAGTAGCCCTGCAGGAGCTAAACTGGTATAAAACGGGGAAAGTTTCTGGGGTTGAGTACATTGGAAAAAATTCTATGTCAAAGTTCCTCTGCTGCGGGACTTCTCAGAGCCTCTACCGAGCTCACAAGCGCTGGGCTGGGCGCGACAGTTCGTGATGGAATTTGCTCACAGAACCCTCTTCTGCAGAACGACCTCAAGAAACCCCCGGAATTAAGGATCCCCGGAAGCCGCGTTAGGAGGTGCGGCTTCAGCAGGTTAGAAGCAAATGTCTAAACCATGACCTGAGCTGCATCAAGCATTCCTCCTGGACCGGGCGTGATGCCTGGGCCCCTTCCCATCCGGGTCGCTTTCTGTAGGTGGGCTCTGCCCGTGGGTCGGTGCTGCTCCACTGCTTCGGAGGAGCGCTGGCCACCGGAGTGCAGAAGAGAAGAGCCTTCACCTCCTCCATCCAGACCCCACGCTCCCCCTGAGGTGATCAGAACGCCAGTGGGGACACGGCAGCTGAATCACACCGAGTGTCTTCCCTGAAAGTCCTCCCCACAAGCCACAGTGGAGCTTCAGTTCTTTCTTCTGCTCTCCGGCCCGACGTCGGGACCCTCCAGCAGACCCCCTTTACGCCAGGTGTTCCACACAACGGGGTTCCTGCTCGGCCTTCCCTGGGCAAGCCAGATAGGCGGTGGGCCACACTGAGCCCCCAAATATCTGTCCACCAACTAGTAACTGACACATAGTGGGGCTGTTTTCACAGCATCGCCCAAAGCATACATTTGCTCTTAACGTCTCGTCACCTCAGACTCAGACAGAGCACTCCAGTAATCCTGGGCTCCGGGCCCAGGAGTCTTCTGGGACCGAGGCCATTGTCCACACCTGCACCGGGAGGCCCTGGATCCACCAGGCCTCCCTCTGCTGCGCCTTTAATCACCCCTCCATGCCTCTTTCTCATCATCCTTCAAGTATGTGTTCAAGCCCAGGCATGGGAAGCAGGTTCATCTCCCTGGCCAAGTCCATTAGACTGCTGTAGCTCCCTGGCCTGGCTGTTGGGAGAAAAGTTTTGAGGCTTCCTCTGGGCTTGGCAGAATGATTAGTGATGCCTGCCCGTGTTGGGGAGTGGGCAGGGCGCCTCGTGTGCCTGTTTTTGCCATCCCTGATCAAAGCTCAGTCCCTTTCCCTCAGATCTGCCCCCCTGTTCTAACCCTCCTTTATCCCGTGACAAGCTGTCCCCCACTTCCCCACACACACTCTCCCTCCAAAACTGTTCTCTCTGAAGTCACCGAACAAACTCCTATTTGTCAAGTCCTGTGCCCCCTCCTTGGTCCCAGTGCCTTGGCAGCATTAGCTATGGTTGACCTTTCTCTGGAAATGCGCCCCCGCCCCCACGGAATTCTGAGACAGGGGATTTCTGTGCCCCTGGCTCTGCCTCGCCTTCCTGACCACTCATCCTGTTACTTCTCCCATTGCAAAAACGTGTCTGAGATCCAGGGCCCAGTTCAGCCTACTCCTGTGCCCACTGAAGCACTCCCTCCCTCCGAGATCTCACCACAGTGTGGTCCTTGGCAAAAGACCTCCCTGCCCCGTGCCTCTGGGATCCATCTCCCACGTTGCAGCCCGTGCTGCCCACCGGCCCGGCTGCCACAAGCCAAAGTCCTGAAAACCCGGTGCCTCCCGGCGCCTCCAGAATCAGCTCCCGCTGGGTTTCCCGCCACGCAGGAGGATCAAACCCTTGGCTTTCCTCTCGGCTCTTCTCCACATCTACTAAATCACCACGTGCTGATTCCTCTTATTTAATATTTATCAGATTTCCAAAATGAAAAGAGCTTTATTATTTGTCCTGATTGAACCACGTATCCTCATTATCCGAAGAAATCAAATCAATACTGAAAAAGAAAGTAAAAATCACCCCAAGCCCCACCTCCCAGACAGAACCACTCCGCGCATTTTGGTGAACAGCCCCCCAGACATATCTGCACGCAGACATACGCATAGAAATCTATGTGTATAATTTTGTCGGCGAGGGATTGTATTATACATACTGTTCTCACTGACACCTACTTTTCCTCTCGACAATATGTCATAGGCATCTTTCTATGTCAATAAATAGAGCTCTACAAAATTATTTAAATTTCTTCGTAGTATTTCATTGTATTTATGTGTTGCACTTGAACCGGGTCTCTATCGATCGTTTAGAATGTTGTCAAGATTTTATTCTCCTAAACAGTGTTGTGATAAACAGCCATGTGCATGTCTCCTTGCTCATTTTTGCAATTATCTCCTTGGAATGAAGTCCCGCCCGTGAGAAGGCCGCAGTAAGGGTGGGCCATTCCTCATTTTTGTCGGTCTGCCCTTCAGAAAACAAACAGCAATGTGCTTCCCACCCTCGGTGGCCCGGCACCTGTCCGCTCACACCCTCACCAACCCTGGGTGTTAACGTTTGGCCCAGTCGACAGAAGGCAAATGACACCCATTTCTATTGGCATTGCTGAGATCAGTGAGAGTAAATGAATAGCTATTCATGTGTTCGGGTCATCTGTAATGACTTTGCTTCTTTTTTTTTAAAAAAAATATTTTATTTATTTATTTTTAGAGCGAGAGAAAGAGAGGGAGAGAAACATTAGCGTGTGGTTGCTTTTCAAGTGCCCCCTAAGTGGGGACCTGGCCCACAACCCAGGCATGTGCCTTGAGTGGGAATCAAACCAGCGACCATTTAGTTCGCAGGCTGGCACTCAATCCACTGAGCCACACCAGCCAGGGCTGTAATGACTTTCTGTGTGAGTAGCCTGTTCGTGTCCTTTACCTGTTTCTCTGAGATCATCGTATTTTTCTGAACGAGCTGTAAAAGGTCTCTGTACATTCGAGAGCAGGTAAACATTTGCCTATCATGTATGTTTCCTCTCTCTCTTTTTTACTTTCATTTTAATGGCCTTTCAGGTATTGCATTTTTAATTTTTATATATCCAAATCTGTCATTCTTTTGAGGTTTCTAGATATCACATCATACTTAAAAGGACCTTTCCCATCTTGAGATGACCAAAATATTCACTCTTACTTATGTCTCCGCGGTCTTTGGTCTAACTGGAGTATGGGAGAAAACCAGCTTGTGTTGAACTGCGGGCCCATCACCCCAACACCATTTATGAAATAGCCCGTATTTCCCCAACTCGACAGAAATCCCATTGTCTCCTGTATAAAGTTCCCTTAAATGCTCGGATCCGTTTCCAGGACTCTGTTTTGTCCCAATGATCTGTCATCCTTACACAGAATTGTAATTATTGTCCCTTTATAAAACATTTTACTATCTGATAGAGTAAATATTCATCACTTTTTTCAGAATTTTCCTGATTACTCTCATTTTTTATTCTTCCAGATTAGTTTTATAATAATTTTGTCAAATTCAAAAAAAAAATGAATCCTGTTGGGTCTTGATTAGATTGCTAATCTTGTTCATTTAAGGAGAATTGACATCCTTATAGTATTCGCTCTTTCCACCCAAGAACTAGGTATGTGTCAGATTTATTCAAGTCTTTCACATACCTCAGAAAAATTTTCTGGTTTTCTTCATGTAAATTTTATACATTTATTATAATGTTTATTTCCATGTAGTTTGTGCTATTTGTTGTTTTCCTCTTGATACTGTGGATGAGGCCCTTTATTCTACCATTTAGAGAGTCATTTTATAAATAAAAAAAGCTATTCGTTTTTGTTCATTGTTTTGTTACTGGCCATTTTATAAAATTATTTTTTAATTGTTTTGGGGAAATTGGGTTTTCCAGATAAATAATCATCTTACCAAAAACCTATGATTATTTGTTCTCCTCCCCCCAGGATTTACACTTTCTATTTCATCTTCTTGTTTAATTGCGACATCCAGCCCTTTAGGAAAAGTCCTTTTTAAGTGTTGATAACAACAGCCACCCTGGTCTAGTTTCTTACTCTAGTAATAGTATATCTAGGGTTTCCCCAGCCTACTGTCTGTTGTCCATCTTTCCACTCCTGTGACCACTATTCTAATCACTCCTATTGTCACCACCTTTCCGCTCCAGGGACC
>PVKM010029456.1:0-17807 GCA_004027735.1 Carollia perspicillata | reverse complement strand
CAATCACCAGAAGACACAGAATGAGTCTAAATTATGAGCTTACCATGGCCTGTAACCAATTAGAAAGCCAAGAAGAGAACTCCAAGAAGTTATGCAAGAGTCATCGTCATGACTACTGCATCTTGCTTGCAGAGACAATTTTTTCATAAGACTTAAACATTTTTTTGATGATGGGCTTCAGGACACTGGCACTCTGGATAAAGGAAAGGCAGAACTTGACGTTATATCACTTACCACTGTGAAAGAAGGCCAGCAGGCAGGACCACACAGGAGTTTGCAGTGAGACAGAGTAACGGCAAGCTGGAACAGGAAAGGCGCAGCTTTGGATGGCAAATGGGGTAGCTTTAGCTAGGTTTTGCTAGCTCCTGGGTTGTCCCTAGTTTCCACTTAGCTCTGGCTCAAGGGGATGGGTGCCAAGTGATCGTGGGGTTTGAGCACCCTATAAGGAAAGCAGCAGGGTGTGGACTTACCAGATGTTGAAGAAAATGAACTGACTAGTCTTTAGCCAGGGCCTCAGAACATTTGTATTTTCTTTCAGTGGAAGCTGGATCACAAGATAGAAAGGGATACAGGGAAATTTAAGGAACAAGCTTGGGTGCCCCGGGATGAGAATCACCTGGTGTTATGGTTGCAGCAGATCCATCCTCCCAGACCTGTTAAGAAGTCTCACTCACGCCATCCTAGGCAAACCCCAATGCTCATAGGCACCTGCCCCACATCTTGACCCCACTCAGTGTGGGGGCTGCCCGAGGCTACAGCTGGGGAGTGAAATTGGGTGGGGTGCAATTCCATATCATTCCAGAAGCCAGAATGGAACATACACTTACAGTGATTTTATAGTCTTACCTCAAGGGACCCGAGTGTCCCTTCTGATCAATGGGTTCTGAGTTCAAGAATTGGCTGTGATCTAGAAACTGAAAAAGGACTGGGCCAGGCAAATTTCTGTGGGCTTGGAGAAGCCCTGGGGCAGAATGTAGAATGACACAGTCAGGTGTTTAACTCGGGGGAAAACCTATCAACATGAAGGTAACTCTAATCCTTATGAGTGCCATTTCCTACAGGTATAGCTGCAATCAGAGTTGAGTTGAAGACGTGATGAGGCCACTGTAAGGCCTTTGCTACCAGAGCTTTCTTAAATACATTTTAATATGGGACAAAAATCATGAGAAATTGAGTTCTCAGGTGCATATCTTTGTCCTTTATGAAATGCTCATATCATTTCACAGACATGGTTTTTATAATACAGTTTTCACTGTTGAATGTTTTTTCACATTCCATCTCCTGTGTATAAGGGATAACTGGATGGATGGTTTCTCTGGTAGCCTTATTTGAATCTCAAAGTATATATTCTAAAACTTCCTCAGCATTGCGACTTCACCTCCTTCATATATTCACAGTTTGTGGTTGTATTTATTACTATTATTGACAAACTGGTTTGGGAACTCCAGTCTCCCTCTATTAAGCATTATAGGCATTGGTGGGAAAGGAACCAGGGGGATTGAGGTATTACTACAAGGTATGTATGAACTTTCCTCAGCCCTGGAGGAGAAAACAAGCTGTGTTCACTTGTGAAAAATACTTGGTGACAATTTAATTGCCTTAAATTTTATAAGAACCGCAAATTTTCTCATAATATTTGACATGAGAAATGCTCAAGAAGTATATACTGGATAAATAAATGAACAATATACAGCATTCTTTGCACCCTTATCTAACCTTATTTTTCAACATTCCATTCTACATTCCCTGGCAAACTATGCTATCATTCTTTACTGAGAAGGATCTCACTGCTCCCCATTCCATTTTTCATGTTCACTGTCCTTTACCATTTTAAATTTCTTCATGTCGAACATCTCTTCACTTTGTTTAATTATTCTTGCACAGTATTCCTTTCCCTATATACCTCCATCACACACTATACCTCTTTCATTTAACTTCATTTGAAATAATTTTGTTAGATTGCACTGCCACAGCTGTCATATCAGCATGCATTAAAAAAATTCAAAATCAGTGAATTTTCATGTAGCCATTTTAATATTGAAGATGTTGGAAAATACACAACATTTTTTGGCATATTATGCTTTACAATATCAAGAAAGCTAAACATACCACTGAAACAAAAACAAAGATGTGTGCAGTGTATGGAGAAGGTGCTGTGACTGATCGAACACGTCAAAAGTGGTTTGTGAAGTATTGTGCTGGAGCTTTCTTGATGGGTGATGCTCCATGGTCGGGTAGACAAGTCAAAGTTGATTGAGTTCGAATTGAAACATTGAGAACAGCTAATGTTATACCACTTGGGAGATACATACTCAAAATATCTAAATCAATAAAGTTATTGCTGAAAATGAAAAACGTGTCTTTTATTTTATGGAAAAAAATCATATGGACTTTTTGGCCAATGCAGTAGCTATTTACATGTATTTCATGTTATCTGTGTTTTTCTGTTGATATTTTGGGTTGCTGATGTTGTTTAGCGATACTGTTTTGGAGGGTCTGTAGAGTACTAATAGAGATGACAATGGTGAGTTTCAAGAAATATTTTATAATTATAAAAATGTAATGTGGTTGCATATGGCAGCAATTTTCAAATGGTGTCCCTCAAGAATTGTCAAGAACATGTACAAAGGACATGTGGACAAAACCAAAGAAGGGTGGGACCACCTAAGAAGGTGGAGAGTAGGGATGGATGCGGTTGGGGGAGTGGTGGGGGAAATTGGAGACAACTGTACTTGAACAACAATTAAAGAAAACATGCAATATCATGTTTTTTTGTCAGTGTCACTGACCTCCTTCCCTTTACATTGTCAAAAAAAAAATAGCAACAGCCAATACAACAATAGCTCTCCAATGTGAGTGAATCAAAATAATACCTATTTTTGTCAGATTGGAAAAAATATATTTCGGATATGCTGAAGAATTGTAAAAATTAGTATATGTTTGCCATGAGATGAAAAAGGTTGAAAATCACTAGAATGTGGTGAGCAGGCTGCTAAGCAACAAGCAAATCGCTAAACTCTGGTGAGGCGATAATGAGTGAGGCATACACAATTGGCGTTCCCGTGAAGCACAATCTAATGACAGAGACAAATGAAATATGTAATTATACAAGCACTAGAGAGACACCATTAAATTATATAAGTGAAAAATACAAGGCATTATGCAAATTTACAAAGAAAACAAAGAAAGTCTTTACTGATAAAGAGGTATTTAAATTAATGCCAGAAAACTGAATACAAATTGTTCTGTCCATTTGTCTGCTGTAACCAAATACCACAAATGGGTGGCTTATAAACTGTTTCTCACAGTCCTGGAGTCCAGGAGGTACAAGAGCAAGAATCTGGCACATTTGGCATCTGGTAAGGATTGGCTTCCTTGTAGACGACCATCCTCCTAGTATAACGTCACAAGTAGAGGGGCAAGGGAGCGGTCTAGGGCAATAGACCTCGTGTGAAGACCATGCTGTCCTGACCTTCTCACCTCCCATGCCATTACACTGGGCATTAGGTTTCGATATATGAAATATTTGGACCACAGATAGGAAGTACCAAGCAAAGGATTTTGTCTTGGAAATTGTTTTGTCTTACGTGGCACAGTGACTACTGAGCATGTTAATATAACATTTGGGAAAATGGCACTTAGCTCTTTGTAATAAAAAATATCAGACACTCTGGCTGTCTGGAGCATCCTGAACCCACGAGAATTGGGAGTAAATTAATCAGTAGCTCCATTGTTTAAAGCATTTTGGACAATGTTACATATATTTCACTTTCTTGGGTAACACTCTGCAAATTTTATCTACAGATATGTTTTCTAATATAAAAAATAAGATAAACATGTCTAAAACTGAAAAATAAATGAGTCAGTTCATATCATCTATGATAAAATATTATGTTGTTCTTAACATTGTTTATAAAATATTGAATGGCAAGAGAAAGCACTTAAGTTCAGTTGAAAAGACACTCACACACAAGTGTATATACTATACAAACTTAACTACATAGCAATCATATATATAGGAAAACAGGCACAGAAAAAAACAAGTTTGCGGAACACTAAACACCAAATATTTTTAAACTCTAAATTTCATGTTTTGTTTTCTGTAAACTTTTTATGTCCTCCAGCTTCAGAAATAAAGATAATAAATTTATCCCTTAATTTCTGAGAAAATATTTTACATGTTTTGTAACATACCCAAGTATTTTTGGAATATGTTATTCAGCATACTTCCTAAGTAATTAAGATGTCATGGTGAACACATGACCCACATGCAGAAAGTAATTTCAGGAGGGCACTGAGAGGGGGGTTGACGGTAAAGATGCGTGAGAGTACCCTCCGTAAATGTAACGTAGGGGTACAAGGTAGCAAAGAACTGCAGAGGCAATCCAAACACTCCCATATCTCAAATAAAAACTCAGACCTAGGATGACTAAAGTATTTTTACCAGTCATAGTATGAGTAAGGAATAAAACCGCATCCGGAAACACTAGGTCTTTGTTTTATTTAAGGGCCCCACTACACTTTGCTAATATGCCAGAACTAGAAGTAAATTGCATGTGTGGAACTTACTCTGACCAATGATCTTGGTTTCTCTTTCAGGTTATGACTGGCCTAGAAATATTAGTAAAATAAATTTCTTAATTTCTCCTATATGTTTTGTATAACTCCACTACACTTTCACCAAATTATATTCTCTCACAACAGAAACTTACAAAAGGCATATGCTGCCTGCCACGCTATCTAAATCCCATTATTTCAATAAGGAAGAATGCAAGTTACATCTACATGTGAATTAGATTGCAGCAAAAGCATCACTTCTTTTGACTATTTTCATTAGTGATAGCTGTTTTTGTCACTGAATCAATCCGGAGGTAATCTACGTGGATCGTTAAGACGCCCTAAATGAGCACGCCACTTGTGCTGTGGAACATGCTTACTTTGTGCGTGTAAACATGGCTGCAGGCTAATGTGTTAACCTTTTACAGCTTCATAAATACATTTTTCTCTCTGGAGTTGCATTATCTTTTCATTGTTCTTTTCTTGTTCTGTCTAAACTTTTTCTGCCTTTGGATGGAGGAAGAGCAAAGAACAAGATAATATAATTAAAGTTAAATTCCCTATTCTTTTATTGTTTCAAAAATAGTTAACTTCTTTGGTAGTATTCACTAAATTTTCTTTTACAGTCTCTTCAAAATGTCAAATTAAAAATTGTTTTTACAATGTTCATATAAGCATTTAAAAGCATATGTAAATTAAATACATTGCATAATTAATTCTCATTGGAGTAAATGTTTCTATTCATATGCTGCAAGCAGAATTTATAGGACTAATGTTAAAATTTTGAAGCAGCTGTACTGCTGCTGATCACTGTTTAATTTTTTTTCTTTTTAAAATGTTTATGTATGGACAATGTAAGTTCAGGTCCCTTTCCTAGAGGAGCATGTTTCTCTCCAGTTTATACTGGTTCCTTATTTTTACCTAAGTCTCCCCATTATTAAACCCCTTATGCAATCCCTACTTTTAGAAGACATATTATTTTCTCCAGATAAACTGATAATTTTTAAAAGTCCTATGATATACTTGCTAAATATAATCACATCATAAGGTGTTGAGTTTAAAGTCAGATAAACTGATAATATATAATGTGAAAAGTGATTTGATAGGAATAAGTTTGCAGTTCCAAGGAAGACCTGAAAGTCCTACCTAAGCTGACCAGGAGGAGATAAGTAACAGCTCTCTGGAAAGAGAGACTCCCCAATACAAATCTTAAAGATTAGGCACAAGCAAAACGGGAAGCAGCCATTCAGGGAGGAAGAGGAAGCAGCGAGTTCGGAGTCAGAACCAGGAGGCAGTGTCTCTCATTTGTGATTACACAAATATTCTTCCATTTATTGAATTAAAATCCCTCTCATTAGATTAGATAGATGATAGATAGATTGATAGATAGATAGATAGATAGATAGATAGATAGATAGATAGATAGATGATAGATAGATAGATAAACATTGATAGGTTGCTTCCCTATACACCCTGACCTGGGATCAAACCTAAAACCATCTCTTGACCAGTAATCGAACCTGTAAAGTGTTGGTGCACAGGATGACACTCCAAAGAGCCCAGACACCCAGCCAGGGCAAAATCCCTCGCATTTTAGCCTCTGCAAATTGCTCTGAGTCTGCTTCCTTAGGGCCTTAAAGGCTTGGTTTATTTTTGGCTTCCAGCAACCACCTTGCTAAAATCCAGATGAAATCTGTCTGCTCACATTCCTTCGGTATAAGAATATATAAAAGCTGCCAGTGAAGACAATGAGCCTAGTATAGCTCAGATTGTAACTAAATTATTAGGATGTACTAATGATAAAAAATGTAATCATTTGTTTAGTGAATCTGAGAGGTAAATATGCAATAAAATAAAAAGAGATGGAGATCATAAGTACACAAAGTGGCAATAAAATGTATAGGGTAAGATCTCCATGTGAAACACAATAGAATATTTATCTATTTGTTAAGTTCCAGATTGCTTACAACTCTGAATTATATGGTTTACTGAAGGAAATGGGAAAAGAGGTATGAAAGGACAAAAATATTCACACAATGAGTCCACTAAGGCCACACAGGTAAGCGGTGATCTAGGAATACTTAGCCTCAGAAAGTTAGGGGGCAGCCTTTTGGCCTAAAGTCAGCACGCAAAGACTTTGCTTAGGTAGGTGAGAATGAGAGGAGCAAAAGTTTGATGGGTGTGGGGCTGCAGAATGGTCCCAGAAGCATGGGTACCCAGTAAACTGGTTGGGGTACCCTGGTAAAGAATATATCACCAAAAATGTAGGAGCCATGAAACCAGAAATCGGAATGAATTGTCATGACTAGAAAGCAGCATTTGGAGGCAGAGAAGAAGGAAAAAAGAAAAAAAAATGTGGGTGGTGAGAAAGTTAGGGACATGTGATTGTATAGCACATAAACTTTTTGAATATTGTGAATAATAAAGCATCGCAAGATGAGCGTTCCTCAAAAGGACTCCATAATGTATGTAACTATTCATGATGGACATGCTAATACACTACATTTAGTTAATGTGCATTTCAGCTCCTCTCAACAGAGGAGCTGAAACATAATGTAATAAAACTATATTTTAGAGGGGAAAGTTATTTTATGTTAATATGCATCTCCCCACATAGAGTATTTTGTCTTGTGGTTCCTTGGCAGATTCGGTTTTGAGAAAAATGGTATCTCTCAACACCGTGAAAATAAGGAAAGAAGAGAATTATTTCTTAAAACATACAGAATTTTTAAAAAATCAAAGTAGGGAGGTATTTCATGTCAACAATGGGCATTTACAAAGGTATTAACTTGACTGGGCCTTGTCTTTGTAGTTGTTATAGCAGGCATCAGACAAACACATTTATGTGTCTTTATTTATTTTTTCAACTAATGGCAGGAGTCTACCTTTAAGAAACTTGTTCAGTTCACGTTTTCGGTCATGAGGTTTATGTATCCTCAATCATTCTAGAAATTCAGTATTATTCAATCCAAAGAGTAAATCTTCCTCTTTCCAAAGCCAGGAAGATGGGAACTGATGGTTACCAACACTATTGGTACTATACTGCCACACAACATTGATATTAAAAATTGGGGAAGAAGCCAAAGAAAAGATGAGGGACTTTGCAAAGTCAGTTGCCTATCCCTTCTTAGTATACTTTAATCCCTATACACAGAGGACTGAAATTATGAAAGTCACCAAAAGTATAGAAAACATGGTGCAGGATCTTTGCAGTGATTTGAACAGTGTGTGATGCCTTGAACAAAATGAACCGAATCTGGAAAGTTTATTCCTGGGACTAGTGTTCTTGCCAGCATGATCATTTTGGGGCCTAACAGCCAACATTATAACACTAATAACTTTCTGTGTCATGGCTTGACTTGTGGGTATGCAATTATGTGTGTATGTCTCCAACTACTTGTAACTTGCTGCACTAATGTGTAAAACACCATTAAGAATGCAGTGACATGTAACTAAACGCTCATTATATAAAAGATTTAATATGTTTAAATGTCTTAAATCGATTTGACATTTCTGCTTAGTGTCTTTAACCAAACTTCATCTATTTAAATTTTCTAAAAAATAGTCCTCTTATGATTCTAGATTATGCATGACCTTTTCTTTCTCAGATCTGAGCCTTTCCTCTGTGTTTATTAGATAAAGTGAAAATAGCAGTGAAACTCTCTACTTTCCATAGTATCAGCAGTTTCTTAGCATTACTTGAGATAAACTCAGAGTTGTACGAAACTTCCCATCATATTAACAAAAATCAATATTGTGTTTCAAAAATGGTTGAGGTAACACACTAGTTGGAATGACTTTAAGGATGAGTATTTATACAATGGAAGAAAATAAAGCTTTTTAGAAATGGAATATATAGGTTGCACTGACCATGTAGAAACTGAATTGTGGCATGTTTCCCAAAGCATTTCGGAAGGAAATACTTCCAGAAAGGACATTAGGAAGGACTAAACAGTAGGGAATAAGTTTTGGGACTATTAGTTTTATGTTGGAATAAAGTGAATTATCATGCTTAGGTGTTTGTTTAATCCATTTTTTTAGAGGGCAATAAAATCATAGAACTTTGCTATCAAACATGGAGTTTGAGTCTCAGAGACGTTAAGTGATTTGGTAAAAGTAGCACAGTGAGTTATTCACCAACATTTTCAGTTCATTGCATATTGCTTTCAGATTGCTAAGAAACTTAACTTGGTATATGTATGTATTTATGTGCAGTCAGAGAAGATAAGCTAATGCTTATCAAAACTAATATTTATCACTGCATAGGACCTGTTTTGTGATTAAGACTTGCCAATAGTACAGCTGTTTCCTCTCACAGGCCCAAAGCCAGCCAGATCTCTGGGAGTCTGTTTATTTGCCCAAAGTTTGGGTACATTTCAGCAAAAAAACAGTGAATATACAACAAATCTTTGGTCTTGATTGCCATAAAAAGTATAATTAGGTGATTAACTGAAAAAATAAAACACTGCAAAATAATTGAGTAAAAAATTAAAATAATAAAATAATTTAAAAAGTAGTCACACCATTCATTAGAAGCTTATTCCATTTTCTAAGTAGGCATCTCCAGGCCAGGCATTACAGCTTCCAAAGTGGTGGTTCCTAATTTGATTTTAAGATTATAACTACTTTAGTTTACACACATTCACCTATTGTCAAAACACAAACATTGATCATGGGAACTTTCAAATTCAGGCATGCTCTCTGCTCAACCCCACCCTCTACATACATATTAAGAAACAAAAACAAAGCAGGACTTCTCATGAACCTAGTTTATGATTCCAGAATATTGCTGCCATTATGTTGAATTATACTATGGATCCCTTCATAAAATTGTTGTCAGTAGGGACTGTCCTAATCTGTCTACTGATACTAACCATCAAAAGGGAAGTTGAGATATTGGTTTATTATCTGTCTGAATGAGAATTATTAAGACTTTTTAAAAATTTTCATCACATGCTCATTAGAAACCAGCTCTGATCTGCAAGTGTTTTAGAGGAGAGATCTTTTTCAGGCCACATGTGTTCCTGTGCTCCTCTCGCCTTGCTCATTATAAATGAATAAAACAGAATATTGAAAATCAGGACCAATCCGGTATAACCATAAAATCAATTTAAGTTTTGGTCATAGAATGTCTCTTTTAACTCATAAGTGAAAAATGAAAATAATTCTTCCCCTTCTTCTCTATGAATCTGGATCAGGTCCCATAACTTTTCTGGTCTGTTTGAATTCACCAAAATCCCTGTGGTCCCTGCAAATTACAATGCATATAGTCAATTTTATCATTAAAACCTTGGTCCAATATATTTAATCAGCACTTCACTCTTCAATCAATAAGGACTTTTCTTCCCTTCCATACCTAGCAGGCTTGTTGTATGCCAGACTACAGAGACTGTGAAGTTGATTCCCCATTGTCACCCACTTCTCCCTTCACTTGCTAACCGTTGTCTTTGAGTCTTCTGGGTACAATGGAGAGGAGAGGAAGAGCAGAGATCAGGTAGCTGGAGAAATATGTACCTGACTGGCTCTCTGAACTAGGCAAATGCTTAACCCTGACTCTTTCTCACGGGCGATTTTTCTGGCTTCTCAGTGACCTCCACCCTGTGTTCCCCTTATTGTACATTCTTATTGAAGTCTCTGCCTCTGTTTAAAGGGCTGGTCTACCCAAGTCCCTGGCTTTCCAGTGCTTATCTCCACACAGACCTTTCTGCTGTGGTGCACTGTGCTGTTACAACCATATCTTAATACTTGCAGAGGATTCTGTGCTAAAAAATCACATAACACTAACACATTCTTACTTGCACACGATGCATCTTTAATAAAAAAGATTAATAAAATGAATGATTCTTCTCATAATGTTCAATCTGTTCTGAGATTATAGGATATCACAGCTTCTAGTCACAGAAATAATTTTGTATTTGTGAGATTCTGCCTGACTAATCTCTCTGTCGCATAGAGTACTGCAAGTTCTTTTCCTTGTATTTAACTTGCTCAGTCTGTGATCAGTTCCTGGTTGTAGCCTCAACTCTTCAAGGGATGCAATCTCCAATCCTTTTGCAGTTGCTTTGTTACTCTACCCTCTCCTCTCCTTACCTGATTCCTCCAGTCTGCAGTTCTTAATTTTCACTACACACTGGAATTGCTTGAGGGGTTTTTAAAACTACTGTGGCTCAGGTTCTCTTTAATCCCTAGATTTGTGTTTAATTGTGCCAAGGTGGACCCCTGGAATAAATATATTTTTAGAGGTTCTCTATGTGATTCCAATGTACATCCAAGGTCAGAATTATGACTTTGGTCAGTCTCCCTGGTCCTTGGTTTTATTCAGACTTAGCATTTGCTTTCCTGCTTCGTAGTGAACAGCACCTATGTTGGCAACCAAATTAACCCCAAGTTAGATTTCTCAAATATTCTAGATAAGTAGGAATATTATAAAGCAGTCTATCAATTTATCTATTAAGATAGAGAATTTTGTGATTACAATAACAAAAAGGTTGGAAATTAGTCAGATCTAAATCATCACTCCATCTTTCCATTTTCTTTCATTTAAGTATGTTTTAAATGAATTTCTTTGTGTGTGTCATGAGCTGAACTGTGTTGCCCTGCCCCCCCGTTTCATATGTTGAACTGGTAATATCAGTTCCTTAGAACATGACTGGATCTGGAGAGAAGGTCTTTCAAGAGGTAGGGAAGGTTAAAGGAGGTAATCGTGTAGGCCCTCATATGGCAAATTAGGTGCTTATGAGAAGACATGATTAAGACGTGGACATGCACAGGGGAGAGCCATGCGAAGCCACCAGAAGAAAGCCATCTGCTGGCCAATGAGAGGCCTCACAGTGAAACTGACTATCCAACCTTTAATCTTAGACTTCTACCCTCCAGAACTGTGAGAAAATAAATGTCTACTGTTCAAGTCACCCGATCTCTAATGCTTTGTTATGACATTCCTAGCAAATTAGTATATCATATACCTTAAATACTTATTTACTGAGTTCAGGCCTTAATAATATCAAATGGGACTATTGCATGCACCTTTTAATTACACTATTAACATGCATACTGTATGCTTCCAATCCTGTGTCCCAAATGCAGTTAAATTGATTTATCTAAAATACAATAAGGACTATTCCATCCCTGCTTAGATTTCTTAAGTGACTATCTCCCAGTCCATATGTTGTTATCTTAACTTTAAAGTTTATTTTTTAGTATCAAATTGTTTCTATTTCTATATGCCTAGCATCTCTTTTGTCTTTCCTACACTTAATTTATCCTAAAATCTCTACCTATAATCATTTTCCTGTTAAAAAAGATATTAACTATTTTAAGATCCATTTCAGGAAAACTTCATAGAACACATTCAGTCACTCTCTATAATGATCCTAGATAAGTCAATATGTTCACTGTGGTACTAAAATTAATTGTTATATGTATGTCATTATATTAAAATTATATATTTATGTGTCTATATTGACTTAAAGATTATAGCATTCTCTCTCTTTTTTTTAAGATTTTAATTAGTTTTAGAGAAAGGAGAAAGGAGGAAGAAAGAGGGAGAGAAACACTGATGTGAGAGAAACATCAATTGGTTGACTCTCGCATGCTCCCAACCAGGGGCCTGGCCTGCAACCCAGGTATGTGTCCTAACTGGGAATCACTAGCATTCTTAAGGGATCACCTATTTCTTATTCCTCTTTGTAGTTCCCAGGTCTAACACAATGTTTACAGTAAAATCACTTAATGTTTTTAAAGAAATGTTGTACTCACTTGTGTGAATCTATGTTCAATAAATAATCACACAGATTACCTACATCCCTGGCCCCTGACAGATAATGCAACCCCAAGATGACTGCTTAAAAACTCCCATTAAATTTTACTGAGAACATATGTCCTTTATGCAGGATTGTTTCAAATGACAGTTTATTCTTCGTATTATTCCTGAGTTTCTCAAGTGAAATCAGGTTATGAATGTATGTTTTATGGTGTATGAACTCTATCAAATTGTATGAAAAGTTTAGCATGCACTACACTTGAATATGTGCTTTTAGTGAGAAGGTTCATAGAATTTATCTAGTCTTCAGGTTTAATGACTTCAAAATTTTATAAACTGTATATATATATATATATATATATATATATATATATATATATATATATAACATTTACATGAAGCCAGGCCAGTGGTAAATAGTGATATAAACCACTTTATCATGAGCCTTCCTGGAATACTTGAGTTTTAGTTCTTCGCTTTAACTGGGGATTACCGTCTTTAAAGAAAACAAAAAAGTATAACTAAGCAAAATCACAATAGCATAATCCTTATGAAAGCAGGTTTTCTTTTTGGTGAGAGAGCTTTAGTGAAAATACTACTCATTACAGAAGTGCCCTCATTTTACCTCTCATATAAAAAATGTTTGCACGCACTCCACTGTTCAGCAAAGATTGTTTTCTAGAGACCAGGCACTTTGCTTTACACCAGAAATATGCTGGTAAATAATAGAGTTTCTTCTCTTTGGAATTGAAATTGTAGAGAAGGGAGGCATGAAACAAGTAACAGCAACTAAGAGGAAGAGAATAATATACAGACACCAAAGAAGAGACAGTGACTGGACAATGTGTTCCATAGGGTATTAAAGACAGTGTCTCTGAGTAGAGGATGCTTAAAATGAGACCTAAATAACGTGGAGGTGCACATGGAAAAGTTAGAGAAAAATCAGTAGAGGCGAATGTGGCCACTAGTGAAAAGTCAGTAAAATGGAAAGAAGTGTCGCATTTGCCAGAACGAGACAGAAGACCAGAACGTTTAGAGTCCAGATAAATGAGGGAAGAAGGACAGAAGACGAAATGTAGAACTTGACTAAGAGAGGAGCAGGCTGGACATTTCAGACCTTGGTAATGAGTTTAGAACTTATTCTAAATGAGATGATAAACCAAAAAAGAATTATCAGCAGGAGGCATGACAAACCTGATTTTCATTTTTAATAGAACTTTCTTGTTTTTCTGTGAATAATAGATTTTATATAGGCAAGAGTATGAAAGCTTGTCAGGTTAGAAGTGCTAGAGATTTAAAATTGGATGGCAGATGTTAAATTTAAGTGGTTTGATTCAAGATATATCGAAAATTGTTCATAAGTAGAATTGATTGAACTTGTTGATGAATAGGGTACGTAATATGTGGTGAAGAAAGAAATCCATGAAGACTCCTGGGTTTTGCCTGCATATCTGGGTGAGTGGCTGATGATGACATTTAATAAGGTGTGAAAGATTAGGCAAGGAGTAAGTCCACTTGAACTGTAGACATCCAAGTGAAAATGTGGTGCAGCCATTTGCATGTGCGGGCCTCAAACTTAGTGAAGATGTGTGGATGACATACTAACCGGAACACCTGGCCCTGTTAGTTAGAAAAACATGTACATGGGGAAGAAAAGGAGTGAATGAAAGAGTTTGAATTACTCCAAAGGTCAAGAAAAAGAGATGGAACTTGCCAGTACATGGGGATGAAGCAGAGAGTGAGATAGAGGAGTGCGGCGTCACAAAAAACAACAGTAAAAAACCAGAGGGAACAATGCTTCAAGAATGAGAAAGTGATCACCTGTGTAAGGCCAGTAAAGAGAATCCACTATGGGATTTAGAAACATGCCAGTCATGTGTCTTCATCTCTTCAAGAAAAATATTTTTAAAAAGTGTTATTTACCCTAACATTTGGGAAACATTATATATAATGTCATGAAACGTTATATTAAAAAAGTACTGAGAGGGGAAAATAAAGTTTTTTTTTTTCCTCAGACTTCATAAAAAGATTAGAAAAGTACTCTTGCTAAGAGGAAGCAATTCCCTTGTAACTAAAACTGTTCAAGCACAGAGCTGGTGTGTTGTAAAATTACTTACTTAGAGTCCCAATAAAATAATAAAGTTAGTGCTAGGAAACCAAAGAAGCAACTTGTTAAGTATGTTAATCAGAATGAAAAGTGTGCTCTCTATTCGATAGGATAGAATGACCACACTCCCTCTGGTCATTCTCTCATTCATTGTACCAATAACTTTAAAGTTTTATTATTGAGACTGTCTTTAAGCACTGAATACTTTTAACTTTCAAGCTTCTGTTTACTCCTTAAATGAAGCCACATTATTTTTAGAGCAGTTTTAAGTTCACAGCAAAAATGAGTAGCAAGTACAGAAAGTTTCCATATATACTCTTCCTCGCACCCACTGTCAACATCCGTTACATCAATGAATTTACACTAGCATACAACTACCATCCACAGCCTGTGGTTTACAGTAGTGTTCACTTGGTGTTCTCCATTCTGTGGGATTCACAAATATGTAATGACATATATCCATCATCGTAGTATCATTAGAATAGTTTTACTGCCCTAAAATTCTCCTCTGCTCTGTTTATGCATTTGTCCTTTGCCTCCTAACCACGGGCAACTACTGATCTTGTACAGTCTCCATAATGTTGTCTTTCCCAGAAAGTCATATAACTGGGATCAGACAGCACGTAGCCTTTTCACGTTGGCTTTTTTCACATATTAGTATGCATTTAAATTCTGTTTACGTCTTTTCATGGCTTGATGGCTCATTTCCCTTAGTGCCAAATTACATACTGTTGTCTGGATGCTCCACAGTGTATTTATTCATTCTTCTACTAAAGGGCATCCTGGTTGCTTCCAAATTTGTGACAATCACGAATAAAGCTGATATCTGATGTAGGTTTCTGTGTGGACATATGTTTTCAACTCATTTAGATAAATACAAGGAACACACAATTGCTGGTATTTATTTATTAAATAATTATTATTTGAGAAAATTCTATAGAATTTATTGTGTTTGTCCTTACCACCCAACAAACATTATGTGTTCACAAAAGATGTAATTTTTCATTTGTTATTAAGGACATTACCAATACATCTTTTTACTTTCCCTTCCTTTCTTTTTACTCCAAAGTGCTATAAAATGTGAAGTTGTTTTTTTTTAATTCTGTGACTACTACGATTAATTTTATTCATTTGAGAGCACTGAATAAAAATAAAGATCCTTTTGACATTGTCAAAATCCAAAGCCAAAGAGAACTCATGTCTTTACCTATTACTCTGTCAAAGGTTCGCATGGAAAAATGAGGAGATGGAATCTCAATTAGGAAAGAAAAGGGGGGTCTGAGCAAGCATTGTCCTTAGGTAACCCACGAAAATTTGCTTGAAAGGGAAAAGAAGTTAGAAGATAATTTGTTCTTTTTTTAAAATTTCTTTTTGAAAGAGAAGAGATACTAAAATACGAGAATTGTTTTTGCAGCTGCATGACAGGAAGAACCTTTTTTCATGAGAACTGACACAAACTTCTTTATTAACAATGAGCAGTATGTAAAAAGACATTTTTTTTCATTTTGAAAAACTAATTTGAACCTCATCTATAACAACTGTATGTGACATTACCTCCTCCATAATTCTGACAAAACTTCTAAGTCAGGAATCTTTCTTCACAAAAAATAAATAAAATAGCAAAAAGATCATTTTAAAATTCATGTCATAATCTAATCCTCATTCATTTTAGTTCATATTTTATCATTTTGTAGTATGGGCTTCTGTTATATGCCATTCTTCATATGAGGGAAACAAGAGAGGGTGAAAACAAATAACTACATCTTAAAGTATGAATTTTCCTAACATGCAATGAGTTAGTCATGTAGGAGACATCTAGTGTCATTTCAGGGGTCAATCATCTAGGGATTGATCCCACTTGTGACTCTGCAACTCACGGAAAACAATGATCTCACACCAGCTGCTTTTCAACTGTATCTTCTGAAATACAACTGCGTCCTGAAAGAGTTCCCATTTCTTTCTGTCATGCTCTTTGTCCTGCCAGTCTTCCCAACTCTAAATGCATGATAGGTTAGACAAAGGCTTCAAAATGTGTCTTACTGAGGGTCCATCTACATCTCAGCACAGGGTAGAATAAAGAGTAGAGTTCTTTTTCAAGCTCAGTAGTCCATTTTGATTGAAAAATGTACAGATCTACACTTAAAAATAAAGGTGATTCATATGGGTACTTCTTTTGCTCAATCCCATTTTCTCTCCCTTTCTTCTCTTTGCAAGGCAAATAAAATGACACAACTTCCTTAGTTTAACTTCATGACTCCTCAAAAATAATAGATCTAAAATTACTGTATTAAGCAATCTTGAACTCCTTCTTGGACTCTCTCATATTCAAGATGTATAGCGTTAAGTATTAATGGTACTATTTTAACCATTGATCATGGTGGATAAATATATAGACATATAAATGAATAGATATATGTCTCTATATGTAACTCAACTAATCTACATTTGGTGCTATTTAAGCCAGTAGGTAGGCCATTCAATACAAGCCAGATAGACTACGCTTTGTCAATTGAGCATTCTCATGGAAATGTCTCCATCTAGCCCTCCAGAATAATTAAAGTCAATAGGACATTCTTCTCCTTAAAATATTGCTGCTCTACACTTTGTGTTTAGGATACAAACAAACCACTTTGCCTAGTTTAACGTGGATAACCTTAAGCATCTTTCTGCTTGTAATTCCCACCTTAATACTCATGATCAGGTTTGTTATAAACAATAGGCTTTATCTAGACTCAAGTACCTTCTGGTCTCTTACTGAGCAATGCTCAATATCAACTCAAGACTTGAACATGTACTTAGCTAGACTACTAATTTATTGTCCTTAAGATCTCAGTGAAGTCATTTTTTATTCCGGGAGCCTTATTTTAATGTATATCCCCATGACTCCTTCTTCCTTACCTGAATTGGGTACCAATATATATGCATACCCCTATTACAGTACTTACTGCACTATACTTTTATCTACTTTTTACTTGAAAATATTTTTATTTCCATTATATTTTGATGGGGAAAGCTTTTGGTTTACAATGGAATCTCACAAAATATAGCAATGTTAATATAAATATCAAACAGCTTAATACAAATGTATTGAGCTCAACAGTTATTGAATTAAATGCATGTGTAGAACAGAGGTGAGTAAATGTGGTGGCCCATTCCAAACATATTTATAAAGAAAATATATCTATGATTTGGGAAAATAGGTCTTTCTAGCTGATATCTTCCCTCTCTCATGGGCTGAAATTATATTTTATTGCCTAAATTTCTATCAATCTAAAAATTAATTAGTAGTTCATTTAGGTAAAACTAGTAAATTCCTTGAACATTCAAATTCCTATAGGATGATTAAGTTGAGTGTCATTCAATTCCTGTTTCCAATCACTG
>PVKM010029455.1:0-17766 GCA_004027735.1 Carollia perspicillata | reverse complement strand
CTTTCTTTCAGTGGTTTGGTGGTAAGGTTTGTGCCAACTCCAGACATTCTTTCCAATGTCTGTAGGAAAAGAAAACTCATTTCAGATTACAGTATTATCTTCCTGATAGATTCCAACAATGATCGAATTGGTTTCTCATTTCATGCAGATTTTAATAATCCCACCACAATTTTCTTAGCTTTTTAAAAATAAAATTTAGGTTAATCCTGAGACTTTATTTCTTTAGAGATTTCTCCCACACTATTTAAAGTTTGAGAACTCCTGCGTGTGCCAAAGATAGGAATAAGCCAGCTATTTAAGGGACCCTCTGTCCCTTGCCTACTTTTGTGATCTTAAGATAGCTGGACATTTGGAAATCTTTTCTTCTCTTCATATCATATGCATATTGCTTTGAATCATTTCTGAGTTACAAATTTACTCTCTTTCTTAAAATAAAGATTTCAACAATGGCACAACGTTGAGAGGATAACTCATATGCTTTGGGGACAGACCTAGAGGATTAAACTCAGACATTTAGGAATAAATTAACTATCTGACCTCAGATTAAGACCTATTTCCTAGCAACTGTGCACTGGAGAGAAGTCTGTCAGAGATCTTCTCACTTCCTGAAATACCCAAAAATCAGAGACACTGATCTATGGCTTTATATTTTAGCATAATAACTTGCTGATAGCAAAGTTTGAATGAAGCCTGTCTACAATTCAGTCACAGCTATCAAATTTACTCCCAGTAATAATAATATAAATTTCCTTGTTATCTCATATTTTAGTGACTCCATAAGTAACTTATGTCTTAGAACATAATTTTAATGTCATTAATTGCATGGGGATTTTTAAACTCATAGCAAAGTAATTTATAATAGTTGTAAACAACTTATGACATTTTTTATGCCCTTATATTTTGTAGTAAATAAAACATCCATGTATCTATGAACATATACATATTTTTTAATGAAAAACAAAGATCTTTTACTTTGTGTCATGGTGGAATTCTTAAAAAAACTTTGTTGGCATAAAAAATTGAGAAGCCTGTCATGGCAGGTAACTCATGATTTGGTTGGACTGTAGTTCGTTGAGATTTAGTCTTCAAATCCTAATCTTGCCCATGGTAAGATTCTAAGTGACGGTGAAGGGTTCCCTGGGCAGAAGGAAGTAACTTGATGTCATAACAAGTTATGTTTGTTCATAAGGCTTGGCAGAGCTCAAAGGGAAGGCTTTTATGGAATTCTGGCTCTAGCACTTTTAATCAAAATAGATCAACTAACAAAGAAGTGGAAGGGTCCCTCTGTGTGGTACGCTTTCCTGGATCCTTTACTTGACTTTGCCTATTTTCTCTTTTCTTCATACCCCATGGATATGGATTTTGCATTCCATAAATGCCATACTTTAGGTGCATTTACAAATTATTTAGGCTGTTTTTGTAGAAGAGAGAAGACTCTCATGCATTCAAAATACATGTATTCAGTGCTTATTATGTGACATGCTCACGTGGGAGGCTAGAGACATCAGACAAAGAATCCATAGTTCATTGTCCTCGCCTGCAAAGAGCTAAGTGCATTATGAAAGAGACAGGGACACAAACATGGCCTCATATAGGACAGTTGACATGCTACTCAGAGCTCCGACCACATTATGATAGTGCCTTGGGAAATCAAGCAAGGCTTAACAGTGGATGTTACATTTCACTTAGATTTCTGGGATGAATTGGAATTTAACAAATAAATAAGCAAAAAGATGGGGAGATTCCATCCAAGTTCAGGCCAGGGCACAGGCAAAAACACAAAGTTCGGAAAGCTTATGCTGTGTCCAAGAAACTCAAAATGGCTCAATAGTTTTTTTTTTTCCCTATAAGAAAAAGAGATGAGACCAAAAAAAGACATAAGAATTAAAATGGAAGCTAGAATGCATTTTTTGGTGCATATTTCAGGAGAAAAACAGAGGGGATCTGAATTTTAAAAGTGAATGAACAGCTCATTCAATCAACTATAAGTTTTGGTCTGTATTGATATATAGAAGAAGCAAAAAAAAAAAAAGTCACATTTAGGGAGGTAAACAGAAAGGACCAAAGAAAAAGGTGGCTGATGTCTGGGCACAGCAGAAACAAATGAAAGTCTTTTATCATTGAATGACATGAATGACTATGATTTATTGAACACTTATTCTGTTCCTATACTGAGTAGCCCTTTATTATCTCATCGAATCCTCCCTTTCTCTTAATAAGTTCCACTCATTTAATAGGCAGTATTATTATATCCACTCCATAGAGGGCAGTTAAGGATCAGAAAGGTTAAGTAAGTAGCCCAAGTTTATGTATTTACGAAGAGGTAGCCGCAGGATTTGATCCCAGTCTGTCTCCCTCCAGAGGCCTGAAGGCTTGAGCCCCACGAGCCTTGCCTCTCTCTCACAGGTTTTACTAAGATGACCCCGTGGGTGGCAGACTCAGAATTTCTGTAGCTATGTGGGTGGTTCAGGGAAGCAAATGATGATACACACAACAAATACAAAACACAACAAGGAAAAAAACCAAAACAATAATCAACCCTTCGTAGCAGAATTTGGACAGGTTGATTTAAAGGAGACCTGGCTGAAGTTTTCATAAAGTGATATGGCGAGGTCAAAATAAACCGAGTTGTTCTATCCTTAAGGTTTTGGTCAGAGAGAAACAAAAGCATCAGTTTCATGGTGATTGCATCAGTTTTATGATGCTCACATCGGGTTTTGGAGTAGGGGTGATGGTAATTATAATCTGTGAAAAGGGTCCTGGGAGGAAAGTTAAAAAATGCACCCACAAGTCCACACGTTGTCATGTTGGGGCACCCCTAGTCTCTTTCTCTTCCTTTTAGTCATTTTATTCTTCAAAAAATCAATTATTTTTGGAATCATGTCTAGATGTCTTTGTTATTCTCTTTCTAGGCCATCTTTCCTTTTGTACCTGTTTCCTTGGTAAGTGACATTTGATAACAAGCCTCATATCTAAGATTCGCAGGTAGATGGAATGCCGTGAGGAGCTGCTTGTAAGACAATGAGAACACGACCGCTCCTGGACAGCTGGGGCTGGTCAGGGGATGCACGGGACGTGAGTGGATGGTGCTCCACTAGAGGGAATAACGGAGAGGAAACTGAAGGACGTGGAACTTTGGGAGGCTGCCTCTCGTCCGTGTCAGGAGGGCTGATTTCATGATGTATTTTCTTAAGTTTGAAAGGTATTTCCTGTGAACTCAGGAAGCTTATTTATCTGGTGCAAAGCCCAATTATCACTCAAGATGCAGAACTGGGGGTGCCGTATACCATTTAGATGAGAGTGTGAGCAAAGCCTTTGTGGGCACATGCTATGCAGCTTTGGAGATTCTGAACCTCCAGAAAGTCAATGAGAGGAGGTGGCAGGGAAGAGTGCCCTGCCTGGCTCCATCCCACGGCCAAATTTGACTCAGAGGGCACTGGGGGGAGGCAGGGAGTACAAGCAGCCCAGAAATCAGCCTTGCATAACCAATACTCTTTCCCCAAAGTGACCATGTATGGAAACCAGAATAGGTCTTTTGGCATCAGAGAGGGGGTCACGGAGATGGTGGAGAGGAGGAAGAGAGGGGCTTGCAATACAAAAGAGGGAATTGGGACCCCACAGAGCATAGAGTAAGAGCATAGTCACGTGAGCCACACGAAGCCATGCTACAGACATGCCTGCCGGGATCTCCAACAGCATCAAGGAGGCACGGCCCTCCTTTCCAGATTCCGGGTGGTCCAAACACAAAGGTTAAACAGAACCATTTACAGGATTTTTACTATTTAGAAGGAGGAAACACACCAGGATGTCAAATATTAGAATCACTATTCATCACAGTTCAAATGGAAAAAAAAAGTAGGGAGGGGGGCAGAAATTGCTCAGAGAAACATGAATTTGCCATAGGGCCTACCGATACCCTTCTTTTATTGGTGTGTTAGAAAGAAGTCCTCAAAAGTTATTTTCCTTTGACCTGATAGCGATGCTAAATTCCCACAGTTCTAATAAATTTACTTCAAAAATACTCAGAAATGTTTAAAGTTCTCTAACAATGGTATTCTGTGTATATAGGCATTTTCTTAACAACTGTATTCTGTGTATATACCAGACTCTGACATTTTGGTTACATTGAGGATTTGTCCACAATAAAAATATATTGTAGATAATAGATTTATAACCACGTGGTGTCTGTTTGTTAGTATTAGGAACAGAACAAGTGCAGAACAGATAAGGAAAATATACATTTGTCAGAGGAGAATTCTTTTCACATTGCCTGTCACATTCTAAAACGGAATGCAGTTAATTTCTCTGCTTCTCCTTTCAGTCAGTTTATTTTCTTAGAAACTATTCCCTGAGTTCGTGTGAAGGAACTAGGTCCAATTAAGTGCCATACTGGAAGTGGGTCAATATACACCCTTGGTTAGCAAAATGAGAAATTATATCCGTAGAAAAAATTCCAATCTGAGAATTAAGAATAATAATGGTGAGAATAAAGTACTAGGTATCACTGAGAAAATGTGGACTCACTGTTTAATAATGTAATGATCTAACTGGAGGAAGAACACTCAGAGGACATGCCTGGGCAAACCGCCATTCCCTGTACAATTCACACAGAAAGAGACATCATGAGCTCCTAAAAGGCAGCTCTGGGTTTATTTGGACCAGAACTCAGTGAGTACTATTCTTTTATTGCTCTTTGTAGTGAAGTGCAAAATAAGAGGCATACTTTATGAGTCTTTGAAACTATGTCATATGGATATTCATTGGGAAGTTTCAAAAATGTTGAAATTTTAAATGTTTTTCTTTTGAGATATACTAGAAATCTGAGAGTAAAATGAATCCAGATTTGTGCGGATGTATTTCACCCTGACAAGCAGTCATGGGGATTATTGATATTTTGAAATAGAAAATAACAGACAAAAATAATACATTCCTTTTTATGGCTCAGTGTAACTCACATTCATTAAAGTCAATGCACTGAAATATCAATCAACCCAGCCATTGTTTCTGTTGCATGCTTCAGACTGTAGGAGCAACCAACAAGAAACAAGATTAGGTCTGTTATATAAGCTGTTGATTTTTGTCCCTAATGAATTCAGGTAAAATTGCGTGTTAAAGTCACTCAAACTACTGTTAAGGCGTTTTAAGGCTAATCAGCTTGGTTTGTTGGTTCAAAGTATCCACCTCTGTTCACATGAGTAGAGATCAAATAGGTTAAATATCGTTACCACTGCTAGGAACTTGATAAGAAAACCATTAAGCTTCCCAAGCCATGGTCTTCTTACCCTGGAAGAAATCATAAAATTTCAATGTTGATGTAAACATGGGGATTAATCTATAAAGAATGATTCATGATGTTTATTTTCTTTCGTTATAAAATCAAGAAAAATGGCCTGATCACTAGAATTGCCATGAAGAGACACATTTGTGGTTTAAGTGGAATAAATAACTTTCTTTGAAAAATAAATATTTTTCATTGTTTTGTAGATTTTAAACCTTGGATTTTTTTTTAATGAGTAAAACAGTATGTGTGATTTACTTCCAAGGTACATTTATAAGCAAACAAGACTGACCATTAATTTGAAAAAATTATCTTGCCAGAGTTTTACACACTTGCAAACATACTTATTATTTTCTCTATTAGTATTTTTGAGAGAGAAAAAAGTAGTAGACCTTTCTGGGCATTTCTGATTAATGTGAACCTTTCTTGCATATTTGTTCATGATCTAGTATCATAATGATTTCAAGTCACATTGGTAGTTTTCTTTTATTTTTGCAAAACAGTTTTCAGGACAATCCTTTAATTGGAAGACCTGAAGTTTTATTCTTACTGACTAAGGCTCTTTTTTTTGGAGGAGTTTATTTTTCAAATATATTTCACAGTTCAGTCTGGACTAAGAGGAAAAGCTCCAAGCAGTAATGGAATTTCCGGTTCTTTTAACTATATTTTCTATTGTCACTTTCACATTCCTTACACAGCCTCAGCTGGCATTACAAGTCCTCCTGGTCTAACTGCTACTTTCTACAAAGCACAAGACAATCAATTTTCCTGCACAGAGGAGAATATAACTCAGTCAAAAATCATTCAAATACTGAAGGCCTTCAAGTGGAAATGATGTCCCAGATGCCAAACCTTAGAGCGAAGTACAAAGCTAGGGATGAAAGGAGGCAGCAAGGTGCCGATCCTTTAACATTTGTGTGGGTTCTCACTAATGTTAACCCCCACACACTAAATCCCAAAAGCAGAAAAAACATATACAAACTACTCCATGTTTATTCTAAAGTGTTCTAAGGGAAAAGTTCTTTCTCATCTCCAGTTCTGGCAGGCTGGTAAATATAAGCACATGGTTTCACCAGAATAAAGCATATAATTCCATTTATAGTCCGAAATCTCAAGAGGGCAATAAAGGAAGTCACGTATTTGAGAATGATGTCCTATTACTTCCTGCTAGTGAAATGCTGGACTTCAGAATGAAGCTTTAAAAAGCAGTTACTTAATATTTTACCCTGTATTGTATTTCTAGACTAATGAGACTGTATAATAAACTCCAGGGATTCTTTATTTAACTTTGCTTTCCAGGTACCATCTAAGAAATAATTTTTTTGAGGGTAAGACATTGGCTTACTGAAGAAGAAATTTTGAGGTTCTCTATAAAAATATCCTATTGGTTGTGCAGGTTTCGTATATTTTTAAGGATTGCTAGCATATACTATGTGCAGATAATATAATTCTTTCCCATCTTAGATAGATTAAAGTAAATGTAGAGGCTCTATGAAATACAGCCAGTTGACTAATATTTTATAAGGAAGAATACTCTTCTTAAGATTATCCTTTGGCTCCCATTAGGACTATAGCTTTTATTGGCATCTTACTAGACACAAGAGGCTATAAGAATTTTGCCTATTGAGTTTGAAGTGTACTAAGAGTATTATATTTATTCAAGCAAAAGATGAGGATGAAGATGAGGAATGGAAATAATTCACATTCTTAAAGAACTTCACTTCAAAGTGTGGATGTTTTTGGTAAAATTCTACTTCCCAGATAACAGTTTCGATTATTCACTTAAAATTATAAATAAATATAAAAGTTGAGTTCAAAGTAATGCTGTTTCTTATATATAATTGGGGAAAATAAACCTTTTACTGTAATTCTTTTACCCAGTTATTCTAATTATTTATACAAATTTAAGCTTTTGGGCCAACAAACAAAATTCATAGTTGTTTCCTATATAGTCACTCTCAAAAATGATTTATGCCATTTGTCAGCATGAAGTATTTATTTCTGGTTTGTATTTGTGATCTTATGATACGCGATGAAAAATCCAATTCACTAATTTCTTTATATACGAGAAGGACATGGCGGCTGCTTCCAACCACATGGATAAACTAATAGTATAATTTATGTGACAAAAGTTGCAAAAAGCACAACAGTCTTATGAATGGAGTACTTCATTTGGTAGTTGCTTATCTGTCTTAACATGAACATTCTTTTTTCTCCAGGTTTCATGGCTTGACAGACAGTTAGCCTGGGAAATAGATTAGGCAACAGATTCGACTCAAATGTCTTCTATTTCAGGCTACAAATGTTTCATCAAGCTTTGTCACAAATGCCTGTTTCATTTTGATGAAGCTTCTGATAAAAGCAAAAAAGGGTACAGTGCTATCATTATGAATCATTTAATTTTTTCAAATTATTGATTTTAAGAGCATAACTTGTATTGAAAGAGAGCCATATAGGTAGTTAAAATGAACTAAAAATTTTAGTATGAATTTTTCACTGGGATGATTTAGAATGGGATTTTTAACTCTTTAAAAGACCCTGAGCTAAATCAACATACTCCTTTCAACTTTTCACTTGAATAGAAAATAAGATTTGTTTTGGGTAACCCTCCATTGAAAAAAAAGTGTGTGTGTGTGTGCCTGTGTGTGTGTGTATGTATTTGGGCACTGTAGGCTTCTGGTCTCAAGCACTGCAACATTCACTTTTTCTATTCTAGATGAGTGATTTAGTCTTCATATGTAGAGGTGGGATATGATTCTGATGTTATTTTTTGAAAGGAAATACTATGTACTATAGAAGATGGAATTATTGGATACACTGAAATCTATTGTTCAAGACCAAAAAGGGAAGGCGAGCAACAGAATCTCATGTGTTTTTTAATAATACTAGATTTAACTGTTTGTCTTCAGTAGACTATTATATAGTATAAACTAACTCACGCACTTATGAATTATGCTTCTTTCGAAACATAAACTAGATCTCTGTTCATTCTCAATGTCATAAAGGGTCACCACACTAAGGTTTTAATTTGGGGGGGAGACCGCTTCTGACGTCATAAAACCAGTTTCGAAGCTTAATTCTTACCACATTATACAGTTGAAAAAAGAGGCTTTATTTACTACATTAAAGGCAAGTGATGTCAGTCAGTGAACTCTGGTTACGTCTGAATCACCCTCGCAATTCTCCACAAGAAGTTAATTACCTACCAATTGAATGAAGAGTTGAACAAAATGAAGTTTAGAGAAAGTTACAGAAAGTATGTAAGATTACTGAAATAAAACGAAAGGTAAAATTTTTTTGAGTTCAAACATACCAATTGAAATAATACCTAAAGACAATAGGAAAGAATCCCTTTTACCGTGTATTTTAATGAAAGTGTTGAGATTTTTAATTCTGTTGCATATTTTTAGTTTGCCTTTTCACATTCTACTCTTCGGAGGGCTCCTGAATTATTCCTGTTATTGCTAGAATGCTCCTGAACAACTTTACTTACTTTTGGTTCTACTGGGAGGGGTTGCCACAATCAGAGCCTGGGCTGGTGTATAACACGACCTTGGGAGCTCGTATGCACAGAAATCCTTACTTAATTGTTGCATATTTAATGAGAAGAAAAGGAATCACGGTTGGGAAGGGAGACAAAAGTTTGAAGCTGTACCACGGCTTGGAGGGAAAACCGAACAGAGATGTGATTCACAAGGTCAGAGGCTAGGATGAGTTGAAACAAGCTGGAAAGGAAGGAGAAAATGAGTCAAGAGGGTGGCTCAGCACTAAAGTCATTGCCAAAGGCCTGAGTGTTGTAGAAGCAGACGCATGAGGCAAAGACATCCCTGAGTTAGAAGATAGTCTTGCCCCTAAATAGTTTCTTGGTCAGGGTGACTAGCTGCCCTGAAATGAGGGTTAGGCAGGGTTAATTATAATCTGTGCTATTACTAGTGTGGTTGATATAATAAGTAGCCAATATTTCCAAGCACCACCATGAACGAAATAGGTGGGGTGGGGAGAGCTGGCATTGGTTAGAAGGCTTTGCATTGCTTTGTGCAAAAAGTGGAAGAGGTTGTAGGCCTTCAAAATAGAGTGAAAAATAAGAGCATTAGAAGGACATTCTGCAAAGGGGAGCAGAGTGAAGGGCCGGAAGCGGAGTATACTTTTAGGTGTCTGAGGCAGGAGGAGGGGGAGGTAGGATTAACTGGTGTGGAAGCCTGGCGTGTCTGTCTGACCCACACCCAACTCCCGAGCCAGAGTAAGTAGCACCCTCCCAGCCGAGCCTGGGAGGGTTAGCCCAACCCATGTTCTGGCATTATGCTGATTCCCAGAACTGAGGACATTTCATTAGCATTTGACCAAAATAAATCACTAGCAACGCTGTTTTGTTGCTGATTCCAACAATTCCTTACTCTGTGTCATGAAGTGTGCAGCGTGAGACTTCCGTGGGGTGACTGGGTCTGTGTCATTCCCAGGTCTCTGGCCTACTGCATCCTCTCTGGCCTGTTGCTTTCTGGGGCTGATGGCTGGGCCTCCGTGTCTCCAGGTTGGACTTTAGGATGATCTGTTTTACAGGCACGCCTGATAACCAAAGGATGTTGGCTCAACATTGTGGGTACTTTGACCCAGATACGAAAAAGTGGTGTGGAACTTGCTGAGTCATCTCCTCCTAGGACAGTTCAAAAGTTGCAGCAGTCCTGTACAATGAAGATAAGGCTTTAACTGGGTGATTGCTCTCTTCGAATTCTACTAAACAAACAGTACTCTACAAATAAAATTGTAATAATGACAGCTACACAGATGTCTCCCAGTAGCCCACTATCCTAATGAATGGACTTTATTCATTTTTTCCACTCTCTTTTTTTTAGTTTTTACCAATATATACCCATCATTTTTTACTCAGCTGTAACTATAGCAGAGATCCAAGTTAGTACACCAGATCTACTCCGAAGAGAAAATGTAGAGGTTTGTATATTTTAGTACCTGTTATGATCTGAATGTTTGTGTCCTCCCCAAATTCACATGTTGAAATTCCAACCCCCAAAGTGATGGTATTGGGAGGTATTTGGGAAGTGCTGGAGTTCTGTGGGTGGAATCCTCATGAAAGAAATTAGTGCCTTACAAGAGGCTGCAGGAAGATCCTTAGTCCTTTGCACAGAGTGAGGATATGATGAGACAGGCAACCCAAAGAGGGTCCTCGCCTAACCACAGTGGCACCCCGACCTCAGACTTCCAGGCTCCAGACCGGTGAGCAAGGAATCTCTGCAGTTTAGAGCGCCCCAGTGGTGATTCGTCATAGCATCCTGAACAGACTAAGACCCTAGGTGACACGTGGTAACAAAATTAATTTCTGGAAGACTGTGATACCACCTACCCCCTAGGGGTAAGTACTTACTGCAGGCGCTAGGATTCCTAGAAAAAGATGACTTCACTACCACCGACAGAGAAACCTTTGAGAAGTGCAGAGAGTCTGTCCTGGGCATGGCAAATACAGTATCAATCCCCCACATTATGCAAGTTCATCTTAAAACCGGATCCCTGAGGTTTTATTTACCATCCTACCCATCCTTCCGGGGCGGGTTTTGAGAGACTAGAAACAGCCTCCAGGTAAAGGCAGAACAGTGCCGATGAACGCAGCCTGAGCCACACTGAAGGCGGATTGGACCCTGGAGGAGCACTGCTGTTGTCATTTTTTGTGCGTACTTCAAGATGTCACAATATTTGAATTTGATGATTAGGTGACTTTCAATAATGCACGTACATTTTGTTTCTAAAATAGGGGATAAAAATATAATTTTGGTGCTAGAGCTAAGCCTGGGGGACAGGAAGAGGGGTTAGTTTTAAACAAACTGGTGAATTTTGTTAAACTTGGCTTTGAATCAGCTTGGCCCTTCTTGTTCTTCTGTTCTTCCTCCTCCTCATGGTCCCTGATAGGGTACAGTCCCAAATGAGAGAGCTTCTTGATGGGTTAATCAACAGAGAGGTTTTAGTGGCTTAGTTACTAGTGTCTGGAAGGGCACACGTTTTGTAAGGAGAACCTTAGGGGCCAAGATTTGACCCAGCGAGAGAGGTTCTCCAGTAGCAGAATTTCAGAGCTGCATTCTGGAAGAAGAGGTGTTTGCCGGACAGTAACAACCTCAGAACAGAGCACAGACACACAGTACGTGTAAAGACATGTTGAAAAACATTCAAGATCTTTGAAAAGGGGTTTGAGTAGATAATCTCAAGATTCAGAGAAGAATGGGGGGCAGGAAATTGCAGATCATCTTTACTGAGAGAAAGGATTGCTACGTTTGCTGTGTGCTTGCCCTACGCTTCTTCACTCTCCCAAGGAATGAGGAGGTACATGTAGTGGTTATCAGAAGCCATCAAAGCAAATATTCCTCTGCAGGGATTTAGCAGGCAATTAGGCGAAATCACTTCTTAGAACACTTCTTAAATATTAAGGCTCGTTGGCCCTCTTAACATTATGTTTTTCTTTAGCGATTGGTTGAGCAGGTCTCCTAACACTTTTCCTTTAAAGATCTTTCAAAATTCTGTTCTGGTTACTAAGGCTACGGTTACATGACATCATTGGCAATATCACTGAGAAGCCCCACCCTCTGCCGGGGTGTAGAAACGAGACTAGGCTGGTTCTCCATTCCTGGGGTCTTTGATTCATGGGACATGTTTAGGGATGTGGTGAGTTTTGCACATAAAGAAATAATAATCTGCAGTTGGTTTCTTTGATTACTTGGTAGTTGCTAAGATAGTACATATCTACTTGAATCAAATATAAAAACAGTAATATTTATTTACTTTTATAAATACATTTACCAATTCATATTCACGGGAAGTGCATATAACATTACTAGAATCCTTAGCCCAATATTCAGAGATTTTATTCATTTCCTGTTCTACAAAATATATTAACATAAAAACTATATTATTCAGAAAGGTATTTATGCATTCAATTAATTAGGACCTTTTTCTCTCACTAATTCTGTTAAGAAGGTAGCCATTTATGTGTTACTGTAACAGTTAATATCACAACTTAAAATAAGAAATGTCTACCTTCAGAAGTTTCTCTTTTAGGGTCTGAATCAACCATAACCACAACCTAGTGAAAAATTGGTATAAAAATTCATGCCATTGTATTTGGCCAAATACAAAAATATATCTTTGATTATATCGAGTACCTAATAGTTAGTAAACTGATATTTATTGACATCTAGTGCTTTATTGTTAAACGGGCATGGTCTTGTTTTTATTTGCTCTCAAAGGTTAAATGCTTTGCTCTTGATAAGATTTTTCAAACACAGAATAAATCAGGCCTTAGCTGTCTGCCAGTTAAATTAGCGGCAAGACTTAATGAGGAGACATTCTTGACCGGCATTTGCAGTTCTTCATCACTGGTTCAAATGATTTTTATGTCTTTCTATATTCTGTAATCTAGTCTTGCCCAAAGGCATTGCTCCCCCTTGGGAAATAATCATTACTTCATTTATTTTCAAGACTTAGAGACCCACAGAGTTACGACTAAAGATGTGGGAATTAAATACATATAGCAGGTGACGCTGTATTTTGAATGACACTTCCCGACTAAGGAGTGTTTGTTTGCATTCTCTTCGTTCGGACAGTGAAGTCAGCTTTAATGCAGCAGTGTGGGGAACTGATGACATTGCCTGACCTGAGTGAAAGGTCTGCTTTAGAAATTCTCTTTGTTCTTCGTGGCTCTGTCCGGTGACACTCTGCTATTTCCTTTAAAGCGGAGGCTGGCATGATGGACTGGCGAGAGGATGACCCGGTGTAACCTGATCGACACAAATGCTCTGCTCTTTATTCAGTTGGACCCTTTGACGTGGCTTTCTCGATGGCGCTATGTTAGTGTGGTATCGGAATGGGAGAATTTGATTACTTTGAGAATCGATAGCTACTCGGGACATTTTTGAAACATGTTGAGCAAGATGAAGTTGCTACTTTTCCTCCCTCCATTTTTAGACTCATGACTCTATTAAGGGAAATTTAATCCTTATGTTTCTGATTCCTTTACACTTAACTCATCAAAATGTTGTTTTGTAAGAGCTCTTTGAAGTCAAGGAAGCCTTTTAAGTCATTTTTTATGAGACTTTTTCAAGCCTCTTTTCTTAGGAACAGGAAGTGGCAGTTAGCCAACAGTTAACAAACTCAAACACCAAAAGGTTCAACTTGGGTTTGCATCTCTGAACCCGCAAGTGTTTGAATGGACTCTTGACATGACCCATCTTGGCTCTATCTGTAGTGCCAATAGCCATCAGAACAGTTCTAATTACCGAGAGGACGCCAGGCTCCTAACCGCCTGCCAACTCGCAAGTGTTCCTCTAATCAATCCACTTCATGCTAAATTATGACTCATTTAACTTTAAAGGGACTACTTTATTACCCAATCGTCCTAGCGTTTTTGTGACTTCTGTGAGAGCCATTTAAATTGTCACAAAGCTAGCTAGAGAGAACTTTTAAATCCAGTCATGAGTAAAATTACCCAAGAAGTCAAGTTCATGGGACAGGTGAATGTTAACTGACCGTGAAGGCTCTACCCTCCAACGGAGTTTATTTCAGCCACTCAGTTTCTGAGTAAAGAAGATAATATGGATCCCGAGATTTTTTTAGACAAGAAAATGCACGTTAAAATCACAAATAAAGCATCTGGCCTCAGAAGTTCTTGGTTGATTTATACTCAACGGTTGTTAAGTATAAACTGGCCTCCATTTTTAAAGAAATTTAGAGCCCAAACAAGCACAGTACTATTGTGGTAGTTCCCACGGCTACCTGATGCGTTTGAAGTGATTTTGTCCAGTAGGCTTTAAAATCACCCTGGTAAGTATTAATTCTACAATTTGCAAATTGTGCAACAGTGAACACACCAAATAGGAACAGCTGATCTACATGTTTATAAGCTTTAAAGCAGTGTCCAGTGTAGTGCAGAAAGGTGTAGTGAGGAATAATTGTACAAACAGGGGACCTGCAGTAATCAACGCTGCTGTGAAGAAAGCGCAGGCAGGAGGCCGCGCCTGGTCTTCACGGCTGCCCTCCCTCAGGGCTCCGTGGACACCGCTCACTGCTCAGGCCGAGGAGGCCGAGGAGACAGGCGACCCTTGTATATATATCAGGATGGCACAGTGCCTAAGCGCCCAGGGTCCCTGGAATCAAAACAGGACACCATCCATCACTGGTTCTGCGATCTTGGGAAGAGGAGGGTAACAATAGAACTTAGCTCCATGGGCTGTTGTGAGGATTTGATAAGATGGTACAGATGTAGTGCCTGGTAGATGCTTGATAAACTATGACGTGGGGGGTGATGGTGATGAGATGTGGGACCAGGAAGTAAGAGAGCAGAGAAGCAGTCACTCAGGCAAAAGTCACAAACTGGGAATTATAAGCTCCTCCCACCCTTTCGTCTTCCTAGGAATTTTCATTCATGTCCATGGCTCTAAGTGGCACTTCATTATGGACAGTTTTCAGATCAAGTCCTTCCTCTGGGCCGCTCTCACAGCAAGGCCCAGGCCGGCATCAGCCTGATCTTCAGTCCCGCTTCTGAACCCTAGGCCTTTTCTCCATCTTGCTGTCAGAGCCACCATTTTGCACGTGGTGGTCCCTCTGACTTTAACGCCCTCGCTTCTTGTCTGTCGGGAAAATCTCTCCCTATGCTCCAGTGATAAAGCACCGTGTCTTCCGTAACAGCCTCAGACTTCTTCGTGCTGATTTAGGGCGCATCCTCTCTGGATGCTTTTACGCTGCCTCGCTCCTGTTTCGTTGTAACACCCACCCTGTTGTGCTGGAAATCTTTTGCATGTTTATTTCCACACCCCCCTGTGTGCGCTGTAAGAAGGAGCCTGCACCTTTGGGTGCCAGCACCTAACATGGTGCCTGGTGTAGGGTGTGCCTTCCACAAAAACTTGGTGAAGAAATGAAATGTGTCTGGAGAAATAACAGGAAGGTAAGGTGGGTAGAAAATAGTTTTGGTTTTATCCATTTTACTTTTACTACAGCGGACTCTAAAGTCCACATCTGAATTCTCCTTCTAATCAGTCACGTCTAGCAAATGTGAGTGCCTTGGGAGTCGTCTGGATGGATGGGTGAGTGTTATCTTTCTGTATGAGAGAGAGGCACCAGGGCTCTCTGCAGGAAGAGTGCACATTCTGTTTCCCATATTACATGTGTTGCAGGTGGCGTCCCGGATACTCGACTAGTTCTACCATGCCTGAGGTTTTCCTCGTTGTTAAATTAGTGCCTGGCATAGAGGGGGCACCCCGTCTTTGGTGAATGAATGTTTAAAAGCAAAGAATAATAGCATCTAGATAAATTAAGATGAAGCTCAGTGTTCTTTGTGCCTAATAAGGTAAGTACTTCCATTCCTTACCTTCTATAAGGTAAGTTCTCTCAAATGCCCACGTGACGGTGTCTTCCTCTCCATCCTCATCCCTAATGACACCGCCGCAGCATTCTCCCCAGTGTGGGACGTGCTGAGAAACTTACGCACAACCTTCCAAACCCAGCCGCACGTGCTCTAGGAAAGCCGTAAGTCACGAACTGTGGGCGATCGAGGCCTATGGCTGGGCTCTGGCTTACGGCTCATCGGATGGCCTGCTGTGAAGAACTGCGTGCCGCGTGGCTTCAGAGCGATGCTGTGAATTCTGAATCCATCTGAAGACGTTCTAGCACCTTTTTCAATCCAGAAATGGGAAATCTCGAGTCCAGTCCATTGCTGGGAGGAGCTTGAAACACTGTGCCTTCAGAGTCTTTGCACAGGTCTGGGCCCCTCGCTGCAACCATGTCACAGCCCGCATGCCTCGCTGAGGTGGTCCTAACGGGTTCCTTAAACTACCAATCATTACTCATTATTTAGCCATGGAGTTAATTTAAAAGTGAAATCGGATACAACATACCAGTATGTTTCACATAGTAAGAGTAAGTATTATTCCATTAAACCTTTTTTTTTTTAAGTATAACTTTGTTGTATTGCAGGGGGTGTGATACGTGTCCTGGGTCTTGATAGAAAATTTATTTCTTACTCTGAGTTGCAGTAAAAACAGTCTGAAAGCTGCTGTGTTGAAAACTCTGAAGCAACCTGGGGTCTGGATGATGATCAAGGAGTCAGAACCATCCTCTAACATCAAACAGCTAAATGGGGACCCCACTCAGCGCAGGCCCCTGTGGTTTCCTCTGTCAGGTGGCTCTTACCTGGGCCAGCTCGCAATTATTCACAGAGATGGGAGACAAGAATAGCTTGGGTAATTTCCAAATTTCAGATTCCCCATGTCTAATTTTACTCACTTTTCCCCCTAATTTGAGAAACATCTACTGAATTTCCATGCTATATCATGAACTATTCTAGAGGTGAGGGAGATAGCAATGTAAAAGTCAGACTTTACACTTATGGAGCTTAAGAAATTGTCCCTAAAATGTCTTATAATTCTGAGCTACAAAACTGTCTTATTTTATCTCCTTGTCTCCAGCTGTCAACCTTCTTTAATAAAAAGGCTAATAAACAGAAATTGGTCAAGTAGGTGAACAACCCAAAGGAGGAAATGGGGAAAAATGGAGGCTGAGAAACACGTAATTAGCCTCAGTACTCAAGATAATAAGGGAAGTAATAATGTCACACAAGTTTGATTTCTTAAGTTGGCAAGAAACCCAAAAATCTTCATTTCTACCTGTAAGTACAGAATCTCCGAGTATGTCAGCATGGCTGTTGTCTGAATATCCTGGAGTTTCTTCCAAGGAAAGCAAAGAGAAGCCCGCTGATGAATTCTGATTCAGACTTTGAATTCCTCTCCGGGAGCAAAGATAATGTAGAAAGTTATTTTCCCCTTGCTGTTTACCGTTTCCGGTTTCTAGTTGCTCCATGATGAATTGTAACATTTAAGGTTCACCAGATAAAATCCCTTCAGCATAATTGGTCATAAATATTTTCATTTTCCATTAACCGTTGAGGTAAGGAAGACAACATACTTTGTAAAGAGGGAAAAAAACAAAGGACATACGCTATGGCCTCTGAAAAAGGTTTCCATGGTTTGTTTACACTGGAATTTCAAAAGCTGACAATATCTCTCCTTCCTGCTCCTTGATGTAGTGAAAAGCCTCCCATGTAAGTTTGACCATCCTGGTTCAAAATATTTATACAGTCTCTTATGTACCCACATACTCTTCTGCAACAGAAAGCTACAGTGCAGGGGCTTAATAGTTTCCATTTTCTTTTTTCTTTCAATGAATTGAACTCGTCTTAACTATCATATAATTTAACTTTGTGATCCATTCCACTGTCCTGCAGGAAACCTTCTTTTAAACATGATTATATGCTTCGAGAACGAAGCTGCTAATTTTTCACCGAGTTGCATTTTTTATGGTTGCTCCCCTTCTTCCTGGTGGCATATTTTGGAGGACACACCCATAGCAACGGTTGTGGTTTTATTTGTAAGTAAACCGAAGAAGAGACTTGGACTTTGGCTTGTCTGAGCACACAGAGCACATGCAGACTGCAATTGCAA
>PVKM010029454.1:0-17795 GCA_004027735.1 Carollia perspicillata | reverse complement strand
GGGGGGCTCCCCTGTACTGCTGCAACCTCCTGCTGCCTCACCCACTGCCCTGAACCCCACTCCTCCCAGCCCTGCACCCTGGCTGGACCCAACCTACCTTTAGGCCACGTTCACAACGCCTGGCTTTGGCGGCTTCACCTGCCTCTTTGGCACTGGCCGCGGCTTCCCGGTAATTGTGGACCCGATCCTCCAGCAGAGCCTGCAGCCCCCGAGGCCCTCCAGCCTGTAGATACTCCAGTTCAGGGCCTGGCCACTCCAGGGCCAGCTAGGCCCTTGCTGCTCCCTCCCTGCAAGGAAGCTGCCCCAGAAAACAGAGCTCTTGGATTCAAGGAGGATGAGCCTAAAAGCCTCAAAGAGGAGGCAAAGACTTACTGGACAGGCCAGAGGCCATATCAGAGGCAAACACAGAGGCCCAGACAATCTGTGGATGGCTGGAGGGGGTGGCCTGGGAGAACAGAGAGGCCTTTGAGGCCAGCCAGGCACCAAAGAGTTTCTCGGGCTCAGTCACTGCTTGGGGCACTAGTGGAGGAGGGCCCTGGGGAGGGTTCCTTCGGCCTTCCTCTGCACGCCATGCTGTTAAACGTGGACACGGAGGGTTTTCAAAGACACACGGGATCCCCCCAGAACCTACCTGAGCCGCTGGGACTGGAGCTGTTAGGGGAGCTGTCTGCACTGCAGGTTCAGTGTTTTTCTGTCCCCTGTCCTCCTCAGAGCCACCCAGGATGGCTGTCTCATCATCATCCAGGGACCCGGCTTCCTCATCTGCACCCAGGACCTCCTGCAGCTCAGTCTGGGGAGACACATGTCCCAGGACCGTGGGAGCCTCAGGGCCACAGCCATGATGGGATCTGAACATAAAGGACCCCCCTCTTCCCCAGCAGGACCTCCCGACCTCAGTCACTGTGCCTGCAAGTCCCCATTACCAAAACACTCGTTTAATCTGAAAATAGGTAGCCTTGGAAACAGTGAAGACTGCAAATCTGAGAATCCTTAAGTACAGCATTGAGACCAGACATCAAAGGAAACTAGCCTCACACCGTATAGTCAGGGAAACAGGCCCAAGAAGGACAGGGCAGCCACTCAGCACCAGAGCACACAGAGGGACAAGCCGCAGGCCTCGGCTGCAGGCTCGACCAGAGCCCTGGGCCAGCAGCCTGGCAAACGCACCAGCAAGTCTGTATCCTCCTCCAGCCCTTCCTCCTCCTCCTCCTCTTCCTCCACATCCTGCATACAGTCTTCCGCCAGCTTCTCGATGTGGGCCATCGGCAAGGGCGCTGGGGGAACAGAGGGTCAGGGTCCACGAAGAGCAGAGTCTTCAACGCACTGTGTGCTTCTACACCCAGGGAGAAACCTTGCCCCTCCCAGGCAAGTCAACGTCCCAGCCGTAAGACTCCTGCTCCTCCTGTACAACCCGGCTCAACAGACCCCAGCAGCAGGGAACCCTTCCCGGACCCCGCAAAAGGCAACGAGCTGCTCTCATCTCAGCATTTTGGTTGCAGTCCTTCAAAGGCGTGTTCGTCCACGCCTCTGAACCATACCTTTCACACACCTAAGGACTTTTAACATCTATTTGAACTTCGCAATAATTCTGCAAGATAGGTCATGTTACCCTCATGTTGTCGGGAAACCCACCAACATTAACTGTCCTGATACTGCAATCCTACTGAGTGGCAGAGCCACGCCTCACACCCAGGCTGGTCTAACCCCAGAGCTCTGGCTGAGAGAACATGGAGGGCCATGGTGCTCCCACTATCCTAGCTCAGGGGCATGAGGGATGGCGGGGAGGTTCCCTCTGAGGGCTCCTGGCGAGAAGAGAGGAAGCTTTAGGTCCTCTGGCCCTCCCAGACTTCAGGTCTGTGTCCTCTTCCAGGTTGGGGAGGAAGATTACATGTATCCACTCACTAGACACAACTTCTACACACTAAGCCCCTTTTCTGTATCGGACCCTGGCTAGGGCTGAGCGAAGGGACCCGAGTCATGAGGGAGCATCCAGGGAAGCAGTGAGCTCCCCGTCACACAGGTGTGTGAGCCAGGTGAGACCGCCTCTTGGTGGCAGTACTGCAGCAGGGACGTGGATACCAGAAGACCAGCTGACTTGGCTGATCCTCGCAGCTGTGGGGGAAGACCCTCTCCACCACCTGCCTGTGCCCATCTGGTCCTAGCACCAAGTCCAGCCCAGCACCAGAAACTTACCCTTACCCTGCCTCTTGGGTGCTGGCTTCCTGCCTGTGGTCTCTGCTTCTCCAGTGAGGGCCAGCAGCTCGGCCTCCAGGTCCCCATCGTCTTCCGTCTCCTCCATCCCCAGCAGCATGTCCTCAGGGCTGAACTCCACAAAGAGTCCCAGCTGAGAGCAGAGAAGGTTTCTCAGAATCACACAATGAGGAAGAGGGTGTAGCCGAGCCCCAGGGCCAGTCTCCCAGAGGTCAGCGGCTCCTTCACTGTCTGAGGCCAAATGCGCAGAAAGGGAAACTGAAGCCTGGAACATTACTTTTCAGGGTACTCCCTGGTGACTCTACGAAGAGCCCTATATGACGACAATGCCATTATTATTCCTCACTAGCCGCCAGGCCCTGTACTTAACACTACATTACTATCTTAGTCTATTCTCACAGTCCTGAGGGGTAGGTCCTATTTTTTTTCCATATTTTAACACATACATAACATGAAAATTATCTTAACCATGTTTTTAAATCCTCACCTGAGGATGTTTCTGTTGATTTTTTTTTTATTTTTAGAGAGAGAGGAAGGAAGGAGAGAAAGAGAGAGAGAAACATCGATTGGCTTCCTTCCACATACACCCCAACCAGGGGCTGAATCCAAACCTGCACGCGCCCTGACCAGGAACGGAACCGGCAGCCCCTCGGCGCACAGAACGACACTCCAACCACCTGAGCCATGCGGCCAAGGCACCTTAACCATTTTTAAATATAAAGTTCGGTGGCATTAAGTACGTCACACTGTTGTGCTGCCATCACCACCATCCGTCCACAGAACTCTTTTCATCTGGCAAAACTAAAACTCTGTACCCATCAAACAGTAACTTCCCACTGCCCTGTTGCCCCAGCCCCTGATAATTACATTCTACTTTTATTTATTTATTTATTTATTATTTTAGTATATTTTAATTGTTATTCAAGTACAGTTCTCTGCCTTTTACTCCCGTCCCAGTCCACCCCCCCAGTGCTCCCCACCTCCCTCCCATTTCCACCCCCCTTAGCTTTTGTCCATGTGTCCTTTATACTTGTACCTATAATCCCCTCCCTTTTCCCCTGAAATTCCCTCCCCGCTCCCCTCTGGTTACTGTCAGCCTGTTTTCTATTTCAATGTCTTTGGTTATATTTTGCTTGCTTGTTTGTTTTGTTGCTTAGGTTCCTGTTAAAGGTGAGATCATATGGTACTTGTCCTTTACTGCCTGGCTTATTTCACTCAGCATAATGCTTTCCAGTTCCATCCATGCTGTTGCATAGGGTAGGAGCTCCTTCTTTCTTTCTGCCACATAGAATTCCATTGTGTACATGTACCATGGTTTTTTGATCCACTCATTTACTGATGGGCACCTAGGTTGACATTCTACTTTCTGTCTCCATGAATCTGACCACCCTACATAAATGTAGGTCCTCTTTATAGCTCCATGTTCAGATGATACCGAGACAGCCTCCTTAAGTGGCAGAGCTGGAATTTAAAATAAGATCATGGGACTTGAGTCCATGCCATTATCCTACCACCTCACTTACCTGCCTATCTTAAGACAATAAAAATAGAGTAAGAAGTGTCAGGCCTTGGGCCCAGAGAAAAAGAATAAATAGAGAGATTAGAGGACAGACCCCTAAGGATGCAAAGCTCTGCCGGTAGACTCAGCCCTCAAGCCCTGGCACCCCTGGCTGGCAAGCAGAATTGTGGCCTAAATGAGGAACCCGTACGAGTGCTGAGGCCCCACCAGCACATCCTGCAGATCACTTGTCCGGAGGTGGCCACGGCAGGGGATGCCTATCCCTCGTGTATGTGGCAGGAGCTAGTGGGAGTATCTCTAGAGGCACTGCCAACTCCAGGAGGCACTTGCTCCATGTCTCTGGACTAATGGGGATACCATACTGGTGACCCAGTTTGTCCACGCTATTTAGGGACCTCCCACCCTGGCTCGGGGGGGAGGCGGCTATATACATACCTGCTTGGCAGCTGCCACACCCTGACCACTGGCCTGAGGGCCCTTCCGAGGTCTTGGCCCTGGCATCTTGGCTGCCCAGATACCTGTGTGGTGCAGAATGGAAGAGACTCAGACTGGACCAGCCTATAAGCCCTTCCCCCAACAGTGCTACCTTTAGTAAGGTGTGGTTAGTACACTCCCAACTCGGAGAAAAACATCAACCCTTAAGACCAAAGGATGAAATGCCCACACTGGAAGCCAAGCACCGAAGCAGGCAATAACACAGCAGACGGAAGGGATGGAGACCGCCTGTCAGTGGGCTTAAGTGGGGAGTGTGGACACACAATAAATGTTTACTGAACTGATCTGACACATTTGGATTAAACGAACGGGGAGCAGCTTAGGAAGACAGACTCAGGGAAGTTGCTCTAGGGAAGGGGTTGGGTGGATAGGATTTGGGAAGGCTTTCAAATACGGTAGCCATGTGTGGCTATTTACCCTGGGATTCATTAAAATTAAAAATCCAGTTCCTCAGTTATTGGCCACCATCGGCCAACACAAACATTAAACATTTTCATCACCAGAAATAATTCTGTTGGACAGCTTGGCTCTAGAGAAACCCAACTCAACATTCTGATTCTCTCAGAGAGTTCACAGCCATTCATAGGACCTACTATGTGCAGAGAGACCTTGTGTTGGGCTCCAGCAGGGCAGGAATGAGTCTGACATGTTCTCAACCCTCAAAGATCATTTACATCAATGGAGAGCCTGATTCATGGACAAAAACCACACAGGACTGCTCTGGGGGCCACAAGTGCCCAAGTGCGGCCCCTCATCCAGCACCACAGAGAGAAGACTTCTTGGAGATGATGCCTGTGCTGAGTCACGTGGAAGTTGGGGAAAAGGATTCCAAACACATGGAACCTGATAACAGACCTAAGGCGAAACAGGTTGACCTACACAGGAAACTGAAGACATGGGATTACTGGGGTATAAAGTGTGAAACAGAAAATGGCACCAGTGAAGCTGAAAATGTGAGCAGGGGACAAAATACACTTTTAAACTTTAAAGGAGTTTGGGCATTATTCTAAGGCAATGCCTGTGGCGGGATCAGATCCGACTGCAGAAGAGAGGCTGGAGGCCGTCACTTTTTGCAACGAACGGTGCAGTCAAAAGGGGCGAGCAGCGGCGGAGTGGGGGTGGCGAGAAGTGTTTGGAGTTCGGAGTTCGGGGTGAAATCAACAGGGCTCGGAGGTTAACTGGATGTGGGCGCACGGGAGGGGGCGCTCAGGGTGACTTCAGGAGTCAGATTTCCGTGGCTTGGGCGAATGGCGCGCTGCCCACTGAGCAGAGGCACTGAAGCGGGTTCAGTGAGAGACCAGGTCAGTCCGACATGCCAAGTCGTCGCGTCCGGGGCCACCAGAATGGGGGCATTGGTGCTAGACCCAATCCCAGTTTCAAGAAGAGAGAAGGGCAGAATTCCCAGGAGAGGCGAAGCCGGGCGGGGCGAGGGGGGGACCCCATTCCCTCGAGGCACGATGCGCCTCCCTGCCCCACCCCAGCCGACTCCATGTCCCCGCCATCCTCAGGGCATCCCCTCGCTGGGAGTGGGGGCAGGTACGCAGCATACCTCGCAGCGAATCCAAAACCAACCCAGGCCTTCTCTCGCCCAGCACCGCCCGGGGCTCCCGTGGCCACCGGGCGGTGGCGGCAGCAGCCGTGACAGGAAGCTCCCCCTACGGACACCGCTCGCGCCCTAACACGTGACTCCACGCTTCCGCGGTGCGCAATACGCATGCGCAAGGCTAAGCGGGTGTGGCGCCCCAACAGGTGATTCCAGGGGTGGGGCTCCGAGTGCACCCGCAATACAAGGTTTGCAGGCCGATGGGCGGTTCCGGGATGTCCACCAGCTTATGCAAGAGCAGTAGTTGCGCCATTTGTCCTTGCTCAATTACAATTTCCCCGCCAAGTTCCTCCCAGCCCGCGGCTCCCGCGCACAAGCTGGCGGGTCTCGGCGTGGGGGCGGAAGTAGCGCAGACCCCACCCTAGGGGGCTGCTTCTCAGCTTGTCACCTTCTTAGTCATGTCCTCTGTGTCTCCAGGGAAATGTACAGGTAGCTCACCATATTTTTAACCATTTGCATGTGAAAGTTCCTTTTCCAATTAGAAGGGGGTTAAAGACTTAAGATATGACAGGCAGTGGGTGCTCAGTGCACCTCTTCATTAAGTCACTTAAAAGTTTAACACCAAGTTTTTATTCCTTTACCCTGCAGGGCAATAAGTGGGGGTACAGAGAATCTTCCTTCTAAAACCTTGCGACTCACTCCTTATCTCCTCAACTTTGAAATTATGTTCTGTAGTTAGCGTTTTGAAAAACCTTCCAGTTACCTTGGACAAGGAGCTTTTCCATTTGTTGCTTTTGGGTGGTTGCCCGAAGAGACTGACTTTGGCATTTTAAAATTGAAGTTTCACTTCCACTTTTTTCTTACGAAATATTTAACCTATATCCAAAGATACACAATATTTCACAATTTGCTAGAATGCAAGCTCCACTGTTCTCTAAGTCATCTCCAGTGTTTAAAGAAATGCATGGTACATAGTAGGCGCTCAATAAAAATAGTTCCTATTTCTGGTGTGAATTAACATGAGCACCAACTACAAATTAAGGGGAAAAACAGTACAATACAGTTGAAGCAACTTAAACACTTTTCGTGTTGCGTTTCCTAAAGAACTACCTACTCTCCTGCGTTTGGTATTTATTACTCTTGAGTATTTATTCCTATTTCCATCATGTATGTGTATGTATGTATGTATGTATATATATATATATATATATATATATATACACACACCCTTAAATAACCCGTAGTTTTTGTCACAAGTTTTAACATTGTATCATTGGTATCACTACATTCAATTTCTTTATGCACTCAACCCTGTTTGTAAGCTTTATCCATACTATTTAGAATTTATCTAGTTATTTTTCATTTCTGTATTTCATAGTATGAAAATAATTCACTTTTCCAATGGCTTGCCATTACAGTACTATGAACATTCTTGTGTACAGCTCCTAGGTACGTATGTTTTTCTGGGGCATACACCTAGGAGTGGAATAGCTGCCTCAGGATTACTGCATCTTGCAGATTATATACCAAATTATCTACAAAATATTTGTTGCAGTTTACTCTCCCATCAGAGGGGCAGTTGGGTTCCAATGTTTCCTATCACCATTGAAAGGTTTTCTAGATGTGAAAGGGGTTTGAATTGTAGGCCTCTTTCAGTATGTTTCCATGTTGTTGGTCACTCGTTTTTCTTATTCTGTAGATGACTTATTTACCCATTTTTCTTTTTAAAAATCGTGTAATTCTTTAAAATATTCTGATACTGACCTAAGTCCATTACATGCAGTTATAAATACTTGTGTATACATCAGTGTGCATTTTCCTTGAACTATGAGTAGTTGTAGACATTTCAAATATTTAATCATGATTCTAAAAAAAATTCTCCTACACAATTTATCACTCACAAAATTTAACATCGACATGCTAGTATACCTGTTATGTTTATATTTATATCTTAAATATACAAACCCAGTCAAGATTCACAGTGCATTTAGCTCTCATTTCTTTATTTTCATTTAGTTTAGAATAGTTCCTCCATTTTGATTTTGTCTTTTGTGATATTAACATTTTTGAAGAGGGACAGTTGCTTTTAGAATATCTTCCCCACAATTTTGATTTAGCTGATAATTTTCTCATCAACAGATTCAGGTCAAAAATTTCTGGCAGGACTATTACAATATTATATGGGTGATGTTTTTCTCATGAGGATGCTTGAGATGTCAGTTTGTCCCATTGTCGGTTTCCATGTAAATATCAGAATTAACTTGCAAAGTTATACAAAAACATCCTGCCAAGACTTTGATTGGAACTGATTTGTATTTAGATTAATTACCTCTTTTTATTAGTTTTATTCCTAGGTACCTTATATTGCCTGTGCCATCTAAGTCCTTTTCATTTAAAGATTTGTTTTTAGGATAAATGGTACTTCTTGAAATTTACATTTTCTAGCTATTTGTTGCTGGGGATTCCTTACCCTAAGTATTATTTCCATCATTTCTTTCTATAGACTAGGTTGGTTTCACTCATGTTGTTCAAAACTTAAAAGACACATAAGGACGTGCAGGGAACTCCTCCCTCTAACCCCTGACTGTAGCATCCATGTCTTTCCCTGAGGCAACCAATAAACCAATTTCTTACATATTCTCCCAAAACTACACACAATACAAGTAATTGTATGCAGATATTTATATATGGGGGGGGGGACGACCAAAAAAACCAACTTGGAATTTACTTATAAAAAATTGTGTGTTTACTTACATGTTTAAACTTCAGTGACCTTCAAAGTACTCTCCATTTGACATAATATACCTATGTAAACAAGTTTTTCCACTGATTGAAACAGTTTTTAAACCTCTCAATTTTGATGCCTTTTGGTGCTTCTGACAGTTTTTTGTTTCACTTCTTCCACACGGGCAAAATGTTTCCCTTTGAGGACTCTTTTCATCCAGGGAACCAAAACGAAGTTGCTCAGGACAAGACCCAGTGCACAGGGAGGTGGGGCACAGGGATCATGCAGTCTGGGGTCAAACTGCTGAGCACTCAGAACAGTGGGGCAGGTGCACTTGTAAATCACCCACCATGAAATGGGCAAATGCACTGAAGTCTCTTCAAAAAAAAATTCACTGCAGCTGAACGCAGCTTCTCACAATGCCACTGGTGCAAGGACACAGATGGGTTCCTAGAACACTCAGTGGGGGAAGCCTGTACTACACGAGGCCTGCCCTTCAGAAAATAATTCCAGGTTTTTTTAGGGTCCCCCCCTTGTGTATGGTATGCTACCATTAAATAAGTGGCAGGGCTTCTAACAGAAATAAAAGTCAGAAGGAGGGCCTGTTGTAGGAAGGATGGTATGGTTTTATAATGTTTGTAATGACTATACATTTCCCAAACACTGTGGCAGAAGAAGTCGTTGACAGAAAATTCCAAACTACACAGTAGCCATTTCCCTTCAGTATACGTTGCCACAATTCCACGTGCTTAGCAAAAGGCAGTCAGGCTCTTTATCAACAGCAGCTCACAGTCCTCCCTTTGAAGCCCCTCACTCTTCTTTCAGGGCAAACAGCGCATCGCCCTGGCTGACGTTGAGGCGCACACGGAGGAGCAGGTCGTTCCTGCTGGGCTCCACAAGGAGCAGGCGGCAGGCGCCCAGGCGAGAGCACACCGCCATGGTCTCGGACATGGTGGGGTACGGCAGCCCCTCCATCCTGCACAGTTCCACGTGTTGCCTGTACACCTAGAAACAAAGAGCACATCCAAGGTCAGCTCCTGGATCATTTACTTCCTCTTTCAGGGAAATCAGACACTTCTTGGCCAGGATACTTAATACCTGAGAAGGCATCCGTGGGTGGCCCAATGGGGCACAAAGGAGGGGCAGAACGCAATACAGACTTTGGAATCGGGAGTAGCAGGTCCAAATCCTGGTTCTACCAATTACCTAAGTATGAGACCTGGGTGAGTTGTCTCAGTTTCTGAACTTCAGTTTTATCTATTAAATATATTCTATCTCTTGAGTTAATGGATATGAAATGTCTAGTACTGAGGCTGTTATATACACAGTTCTAGTATCCAGAGCTGAGAGTTCCACAATGGAGACTGTCATAATTCAAGTCAAATAAATATTGCTATGAGCCATTTTTCTTAGACACAGTGTAGAGGTGCCCCAACACATGGCCCTTGAAAGAGCACAAAGGCACAAAGACAACAATGAATAAACAGAAACAGGAGGACAGCTGAAGCAGAATTCCTACCTAAAACCCCAGGTAGGTCAGGCAAGTCTGTAGTACCTTCCAGTTACTCTCTCTTCTATTTATAAACCTACCCTCCCCCCCCCCACCACTACCAGAAGCTTTTCAGAGCAGAGATATTAACCAATTTAGCTTGGGGTCCCTAATTCACGTCACAGCTAATGAGACACTGTAGATGTCCAGGAAATGTTTACAAACTACAGTGAAAGTCACTCTGCAGAAGAGCTGTTTCAGGCTCTAAGAAGGAAAATAACGGGCAAAACATGGTCAGCAACCAAGTGTTTAAGAAAGAATTTAAAATAAAGATGAAAGTAAGTCAAGAAGTATCTGGAAGGAAACGTTCTCCTGCATGTCTGAAACACACACACACACACACACACACACACACTCACGGGTTCACACTCCCACACCTTTAACAACTCCTCTTCTAAGAAGCCATTGCCGGTGGACTCCAGCTTTAAGTGAACCCCTCCCAGGCATGAGCCCGCACGTTTCCTTTTTCTCCACACAATTGAAACTGTGCTCAAAGAATGTGCAGATCGACCTTTATGATTTTATGTGATTTTAAACATGGCTTATTCTGAAGTCTTGTCCCTAATACACCGCATAGGCTATATTATGGCAGTAACTTTTGACGTGTTCATCTTTGAACCTCCCACTCCTAAAACAGTATCTGGCACATAGTAAACCTTCGATCTATTATGTAAAAACCAGGTGCTAAAGGTCTCTTCTCATGCAACTCAATAAAACACATAAAAATGGGTGCTGGTTTCAAGTTCTTTAGCATTATCATCAGATTGTCACAAATTGTTACACAGTGACTGAAATGCCCACGTATTTTTAAGGCACCAGACCAAAATCTAGAAGGATTTGAAAAAAGATTGATCACCTGCTGAAACGTTGCTTCCTCCAGTCCTGATCGATGGAATTCTGCGAGGACGGCTCTCAGGAAGCTCTGTTCCATGACAGAGGAATTCCTTGAAGGAAATGAAGAGATGTGAATTCTCGGTAAGTGGCCACACCAACACGGAGAGCAAAGCCAAACAGAACTTTTCTGCATCTTTAGAGAAAGAAAAAAACTGGGGACTACTTGCTCCTGTATTACTCAGTAAGGGTCCCCCTAACCTCCTAAAAGTCTTAAAATGATACAATAAATGCCACTTTGGAAGCAAGGGGCACAGCGACTGCATCTGGAAAGGCACCAGCACCCCCATCTCATGAGCTGAGCACATGAATCCGTGTGTGACAGGCAGCCCCCTTCTTGTTCCCACAGCACGTCACTAAACGCCTACAGCATCACTCAATTCATGGAAATTCTCCTACTGTACTAGGCTTACATTCCTAACCATGGCCCTTAAGAAAAAGGACAGCGTCTTCAGTAAATGCAGGCTGAATGAGCAAAAGCTTTTGAAAGGGAAGCATGCTCCCATGGCCTTCCCAGACTGGCCCTCTCCAGCGGTCTTCCAAAGAAGGCCCAGGGTCAGGAAGCAGAAGCATCTTACTTGATGGCAGTAATGTATGACGATGAAAACATCTCATCCACTGCTTCCAGTAAGTGGGCGACAGTGACCAGGCCAGGGGAGTCAGGCTTCCGGCAGGAGAACTCGCAGATCTCCGTGGCACGCCTACAGATGTCCAGGCAGCGCCGTGCATCTCCAGAGAGGGCTGCTACCTGCAAGAGGGGACGTTTCATTCCCTGAGGTCCCCTTGCCATGTCAGCCCAGGAGAAAACCAACAGATTCTGTGCTCAACTGAAAAAGCAAAGGCAATGCTGGAAATGGACTTGAGCCCTGAAGGTAAGCGCTCAGTCCTGGCTGGGAACCCGGAGGAAGCACAGATATAAATGACCACAGGCACGTGCTGCTTAACCGTGGGATGCTCTCTGAGAAATGCCATTAGGTGACTGCATCGCTGTGCAAACGTCAGGATACACTTACACATGTACATGGTATAGACTTTTTAGTAGGAAAAAATACACTTGAAATAATGAATAGTAAATACATAAGCTAGTTAAAGACTTTTATTATCAAGTATTGTGTTATAAATTACTATATATGCCAAACCTTTACACAACTGGAAGCGCAACGGGTCTGTTTATAGCAGTATCACCACAAACACCTGAGTGATGCATTGTGCTACGACATCAAAATGGCTACATCACTGGGCAATAAAGATTTTTCAGCTTCATTACAATGTTATGGGTCCACTGTCGTATATGCGGTCCTTCATTGATCAAAATGTTATTATGCAGCACGTAACTTTGTCCTGTGCCTGGGACTCTTTTCTAAGTCCAAAGCTTTGTCTTGGTTTTACAAATAACTCCACAGTGGAAAAGGCAGAAATTCTTGGCTTTATTTATATTAGGGACCCATGGCCCATGATCACACTGAAACATCTGAAAACACAAGGGTTTTCATCCTTGCAGGAAGAGAAAAATGTGCCCTCAGAAGCAGCCAGCGAAGGCCAAGAGACAAAGTTGGCGGGGCCTATTCTGGAGGTCAAGCCACAGCCGGGACTCCCTCACAGCACGTGGTGACTTTTGGAGACCGCCTGGTCAATGGCTCAACAGCCAGCATCGAGAGGGAAGGAGGCCACAAATCTGGGGAACCCAGAGGAGTCTGTGGTTAGGTGAGTCAGGTCAGGCCACACTGCCAGCGGCTCAGCTGTTGCTCCTTCCTTTGCACGCGCACGGAGACTGAGGGGCTCCTGGGCTCCCTTCCCAAGGAAGCTTATCCTCCCTCCCAAGCTTATTCAGGCCACATGCAATTTAAATTTCACTGAGGGAATTCTTGGACTCACTGTGGCCCGCATTCCCAGTACTTGCCAACAGTCTTGACCATTCGCCTGACAACTGTCTCAGGTGACATCCTACCTAACAACATGCCAAAATGATGATTTCTTCCCAAAATCCATGCTACGTTAAGTTTGAAAAAAAGGAAATTATATAGGCATATATATATATATATATATATATATACACACACACACACACACACAATACACGAAGACAAAAAATAGTCCTGGTTGGTGTAGCTCAGTGGATTGAGTGCAGGCTGTGAACCAAAGGGTCACTGGTTCAATTCCCAATTTAGGGCACATGCCTGGGTTGCAGGCCAGGTCCCCAGTAGGGGGCATGCGAGGGGCAACCACACATGGCTGTTTCTCTCCCTCTCTTTCTCCCTCCTGTCCCATCTTTAAAAATAAATAGAAACATTAAAAAATCTTTAAAAATAAATAAAAATTGTGTCTGGGAAGTAGGATTACAGGAGTTTTGTGTATACTGTCTTCAGAATTTAAATTTAAGAATTCAAAACAAAAATATCACTTTCCAGTAACCCAAGGCAAGCCGAGTATCAGTTTCTATTCTTCCCTTCCTGCACTCTCCCAGATCCAGGTGGCGAGGATGCTCCCCCTGCGTGCCTTTCTCCCGGGGACATTCCCACGGCCTTGGGAAGCAGCACCGTGCTAACGGGACGGGCTCGGCTGCTGCAGAGGCCTAGAAACAAAATCCACAGGGGATCCTGGAGGCAAGAAAACACCCCAAACAGTCCTCATCCTGAGACTACCTGTGAACCTTGGTGACCGTAAGCATCCTTTTTGACTGCTGCCGTGATGGCAGAGACAGAAGAAAAAGCTCGGGCCCACCCAACATGCAGTCTAAAAGAAGGCCCTGTGTGATCTGGGGAGCCAACCTCAGTGTAAGGGTGAATGAGAGACCAACGTGCAGAAGGAATAGCAAGAAAAACGACCTGTTTAGACCTTGGTCGAGGTGATGAAGAGTAAAAAAACTCACTGAGTCTTTCCAGTCACAAGCTTTCACATGGGTTTGTAGCCCAAACTTATGTGCATCTCCTAAAAACTTCGAGTGGAGAATTTTTGTTTCAAAATGGTGCCAGTTGATAGTGCCCCTGATAACTGACAGAAGCAATAACAAATTCCAAATGAACTCAACTTCAACCAAAGCCTCACTTCTCAGATAAAGCTCTAAGGAAAACACGAAACAAAACAACAACAACAAAAAAACCCTAGACAATAACAAGGAAATACGGCCATATACGCATGGGAACCAGCAATCAATAGAAGTAGACTCACAAAGACTTTCTAATTATAGGATACAGAATATAAAATAGGTATGTTTCTTTATATGTAAAAAAATAAAAGAGAGGTTTGAAATTGCAGGCAAGAGTTTTCGGTGAAAACAACATTCAAATCTGATGCCTTCTGAAATCTTATTAAAAGACCAAGAACCATAAATAAAGGAAGCAATAGGAGTAAACACTATAATTCTGCAGTTGGAAAGAGGTGGCATAGTGGCTGATTTAGCAGACTGAAGAAACATAGTAATAAGTAAGCTAGTACTGAGGAATCTAAAAGGAAATCTAAACTATACTGAAAATCTACAAAATGCTCAGGTTTAGTAGTATTGGAATTAGAAGTAAAGGGGGAAGTCTGACTAAAATGAGGAGTAGTTAAGAAACTGATGCCCTATACGAGGAGTCAGCAAACTAAGGCCTGCCACACGGTTTTGTAAATAGTTTTACTGGAACACAGCTATGAGTAATTCCTTTACCTATTGTGCACAGGAGGGACAGTTTAGGGCTCTGTAAGAAAATTTTGTGTCATGTTAATTTGTACTGTTTGCATAAAACTCTTCGCCCTGGAGAAGGTCCCTCTCATACTATGGTAGGAGACCCAAGATTTATTCTCAAGCAAGAACGAATGAAGTCTCTAGACCAGGGACACTAGGAATTATGGCAGGGAAGGGGATGTCCCTCAACATTTACACGCTGAATTCTGACTCCAGCCCACCACGCCCACCCCCGGAACACTGCCTCCGGGCATCGCACAGGAAGCCTGCTATGGGAAACCTGACCATCCCAATGGGAAGCTACCCAGCATATGGAAATTGGCCAATCGGATTATCCCAGTGAAGCTCCTGGTGAAGCAGTTCCACTCATGTGCTCAGAGCTCCCACTCAACTTTGTAATCTCCATTTTTACACCTGAGTGGACAACCAAGATCAATGAAAGAAAAACCAACGACAGACAAAAGTATCTTGGAGGAAAAGGAATTAGCCTCAATTAAATAGGGTAGCCTAAAAAAATGACCATTTGTAGAAAAAAAAAGAACTTTTAGAAATTGCATGACAGCAGAAGTAAAAAATCCTCTACTCACTAGAAGGGTTTGATGGTAACTTTGGGGATCTGAGAAAGCAGAGCTTGCAGACAAGCACCTGTCTGGCTCACCTGACCCCAGAACCTGACACCGTAAGTGGCCAGCTCTGAGCAGGTGTGACATACACCTGCTGCTGCTACAGGCAGAGTTCACATCTTCTCGGGCAAGACGCCAGAAATGGAAATATGTTTATAATCTTGTGGATGCTGTAACACTGTGGATGTGTGGTTTATTGCATTCAACTTGAGGGAGATATTTAAGCCACTTTACTCCTGAGCAGCCTCACAGACTAGTCTCAGTGGAATCTCGATTGGCATTCTGCTCTCCCAGTGAGCCTGGAGGACACAGGTAGTCCAAATCTCATACCTACGCTAGGCAGTTACAGACATGATTGAATTTAATTCTCACAGTGACCCTATGAGGTGGCTAGTATTAGTTTCACTTTTCAGAAAAGTAAACAGAAGCACAGGAAGTTTTAAAGTATTAATAACTTTCCTAAAACCTTCCACGTGCCTATGAAGTGTTAGAGCCAGAATTCAAACCTGGGATCTGTTTAACTATTCTTCCCTTTTCATTCTGTGAAGCTTCCTGCTTCCTGAATCAATTAATCTTCATTTGTATATAAGTCCACCGTAGTCATAGCCTTCTAATCAATTATACAGGAAGATTTCAGGAATTTTCCAGAACTTCGTTTCTATATTTTATATTTGTTTTTATAGGACTTCCTAAATTTCTCTTCATCCCCAGAATACGCAGCACAGGGCCTCACGCTGACAGGTGCTTAGCAGAGAATTGCCAGCTGGTCTGCAGGTACTACTAGGATCTCTGGAGGGTGACTTACCTTCCTGGCTACCAGCTGGATGGCATCATCCTCAAAGGCCTTTAAATGTCTGAGTCGGGACACTAGGATCTGCTGCAGTTGCCTGTAAGTGTAAGGCTGGAAGCACATCCGGGTGAGACCCTGGGGAACCAAGACAAAGGGACAAGTTCACTGACGGCCTTCTCTGATAACCCTGGCGGAAAGTCACCCACTAGCCCCCAGATGCGATTTCTAGGTCCCATATAACACTGCACAGATTTCCTGCTGGGACAACCACTACTTCCAGCTCTTCGCTACTGACAATGGCCAGTGGTATCCTGTAGAGCGGTAGTTCTAAACTACTTTTCATTTAGTTTAAAGGATCCTTTTATTCTACCAAATCACTGAGCAGTAAATAGAAGTCGAGGCGCTCCAGTTAAAGTAGGCAGGAGGACCTTCAGCTCCACAATATGTGCAGACACAGCCCCTGGCTTCATGCTTGTAAGTACCAGATGCCGAGCTTCCCGCTGATCCACGCACAGGTCCAGGAAGGCAGAGACCACGACTGCCTTCTTCACTGCTATGGTCTAAGCATCTAACACTGTGTGGGACGGGTAAGTACTTAAATATATTTTAAAAAGGGCTCTGCAGTTCCAAAGTGAACAGGTTAGCAAAACACCAAGATACGTTTGCAGCAAATCCTATAATGATGACATATTTAATTCCAACTTAAACTGATAAGAACTTCAGGAACCACAATTTCTTTCTTTCTTTTTTTAAAAGATTTTATTTATTTTTAGAGACAGGGAAAAGGAGAGAGCAAGACAAGGAGGGAAACAATGAAGTGCGAGAGAAACACCAATTGGCTGCCTCTCACACGTCTGCAACAGGGGAGCTGGCCCACAGCCCAGGCGTGTGCCCTGACTGGGAATCCAACTGCCAACCTTTCCGTTTGCAGGCCAGCGCTCAATCCATCTATCCACACCAGCCAGGGCAGGAACTGTATTTCTTACTTTCCCCATTTATTTTAATTTCCTATGTATTCATTTTTGCAGAACTCCTCGGCTCCCCTCCTGGATCTATAAGAACAGCTTGAGAATGGCCCTAGGACCTACCAGTCGGCTGGACACCCTGTTCATCATGATGCGCTCTGGCAGGTCCATGGTGTTGGCAATGGTCAGGACCACAAGCCGGGCCTCCTTGTGAGTGGGCCAGTCAAAGAGATTGTACATTACATCTTGTTTCTGAGTCCACAGAAGGTCGAGCTGCCAGGGAATTAAGAGGGACATGCAGGGTCAACCACAGAGACTGACCAGGGCCCCAGAATATAGACCTGTTACCATCACTTTAACTGCATGTGCTTCTCAGGTCACGTCACCAGAGCGGCAAGGAAGTCAATGGACATGTGCCTCTTGCGACCAGAGAATAGATGAATGAAGAGGGGGACCAGAACTTCCCTCCCACCCAGTTATTTGCCCCCAGAACATCACGGTCAGGAACCACGCCCCGGAACCACACCCCTTCTTTACCAGTCCTCCTGTGGGCATCTCCTTACCTCATCCACAAGCAGCACAGTGGTTTCCTGAGAGGATCCTTGGGTGCAAAATCGCTTTGCCAGCAGTTCCACTGCATGGTTAGCTGTTGCCTTTTGGCCTGTCATCTTCTGCATTAGGGGAAAGTAAGTGGTAAAAATGTAAGGACTTTCCTCCCCTGGGCTTAAAGTTAAATCTGCAAGTGGAGGAAGCTATTTAGTCTGAGGACTTCAGGATCCTGTCCTCTGACTCTGCCTTCTACTCTAGTCTAACCTAAACA